>JAIZFV010000073.1:26424-58906 GCA_021234005.1 Nephelium lappaceum
GGTAGCCCTTCTATTTATCGATTCATAGGACCGCCAAAGGGAGGGCAGCCACAGTAGCACTAGTCGGAACGAACAGTCTATTCTTTCTTCTTTCTAACATTCATTCTATCCTCGGCCTCAGAAGCCAAGAGTTGAAAACTATCGAATCAAAGATCCACGAGCCCATCTATTAGAGCTGAGGCGAAGGGAAAAAGCAAGACAAAAGAGACAAAGATCAGAAATGGTCTTGTACTAGCTCCATAGCTTCCTCCCTGAAGTGAAGCTTGACATACAGCTAGAAGAACGAAAGGAAATATTCGCATTGACATTCCATTACATAAGGAATTTACATCACATACGCAAAAAGATTCCAACCTTGGAAGATCTGTCTTTTTCCCAGACTTGATTGTGTTCAAGCAGCTCCATGCCACTCAACCATAATTCTAGTAGTGAGGCCGCTCGAACGAACAGAGGGGAAGTCCTCTTACAGCGCTCGTTCCGGCATTGATGAACCTATCTGAAGGAGCTGCTAAGCCATCCAGCAAGAAAGCAAGCTTAGTTCTCCACCTGAGATTCTATCTCCCCTCGGAAAATCCCTCTGACAGCCCTTTCGAACAGCACTTCAACTTAAGCAATTTCTTTAGTAGCGAGTAGCGATCAGAGGTCCTAAGAGGATGCAGTCAGCCATGCCGCCCTTGGTTTTGCTCCTCCCTCATGAGATAGCTGATCCTCTTTTTTTAAAAAATATATTCAAAACTCATCCAGACAAAAGAGACGATCCCCCTTTCATTTCTATGTGGGGAGGAGGCTGCTGTGCTGGCTGATTGGTCCTCATGTCGATTGGAAGAATGTGCAGGGCAGTCTGCTGAAATGTAGGACTCGGGGGGAACATATAGCGATACGGGAAGTGATGGTCTTATCTTAGTGGGGGCTCCGGAGAACGGGGTGGAGAGACCTTATTAAGTCTTGAAGAGTCGTCTTCGGGGGCGAGAAGCATATATCTCTTTAGAGTACATATCTAACGGTTCGCTCGACTCACTTAGGTTGTCGTTGTTTCAAACATCAGGTGGCGCATATCCTAAAGCGATCCGGCTAGTCAACACCGATACTACAACAGGCTGGGGAACACCTTGCCTTATCTCAGTAGGCTACCCAACCCACGGCCGTGAGAATGAATCTTTCGTCTTCTTCGACTGGATAGCAAGATTCTCCATGTATTGAGGGAAAGGCATCTTCACGAACGGGAGGTTCGGGATGATGATGTGGATAAAGACAGCAGAATGAAATGTTGCCCCTTCGCTTGCCTTAGTTGGTGGGATAAGAGATGGAGACTCTCTATCTAAAGATCGTTGGCGCTTTCTCTGACGCCAAGAATCAGAAAAGTCACCCCTTTCACTCGAGCAGCTTCACCAAGAGGTCAGTCGAGTCCTCGACCGGGTACTCGGCCAGTAGATCCGCTATAGCTTGCCCTTTCCTCTCTTTTCGTCAAGTAGCTAGACTTAAAATTGACTTTGGTCCATGGTCATGGCTTAAACATCAAACGAGAGAATAGGGCAGTTTCGAATGCCGACTGGAAACTAAAATTCCCTGAAGCCTATGTTGTGGTTCTGCCTAGAACACACTCGGATCACAATCCGATTCTCATTGACTCTGCTGATTACTATTAAAATTTCCGTCAGAATAGACCCTTTCGCTATGTCGATTCAAAGGATTAATATGCCCCCTCGGCTTTTTTATGCCTATATTGGTATTGGAAGCTTTTTTGGTAGGGTCTAAGTGTGAGCGAGCTATCTTTGCCCCTAAAAAAGTGGTCGAGATCCAGGCGGGCCTTCTTCGCCCCCCTTTTAACAAAGCCATCGACATTCTTTTGGTCAACGGCCCCCATTTCTTCCCAATGATCTTCCCTTTCTGTTGGGCGCTTACATCAATCAGCCGAAACTAAGCCAAGAGCTTTTCAAGAAGTGCATTCTGGGAAGAAAGTTGCTTCAGTCAGACCAATGACCGCCGCCTATCCATTTTAGGAAAAACCTGGTTCTAATTGGTAATATCAAAACTTTACTTGCTGCCGCTACTTCTGATTGATTGACCCATTCTAGAGAAAGTGCTGCCTTTCGGGTATACTTTTAGGAATGTGGTTCTTGCTCATAGCCTCAAAGACTCATGAAGGAGCCTCCTTTTACATTTACAATGGGATTCAGACAAGGAAGGCTGTGAAGCATGCAGACTGATTCTCTTTTCTTACGTGAATGAGAGACTACTTCAATGCAGATAGCTTTCACTCCTACGAAGAAGGTAAGATGACTATAGGCAAGAAAGATAGAATTGAACCTAAGGCTTGCCCCCGAAACATTTGGAAGGAATGTCGCTTTCAACCTCCTTCTATCGACATCGACGGCTCCGAGGAAAATCTTATGGCCATGACCAGCTAAAGATCACTGCCATCTCACGAATTGGATTCGAACCAATATCAAGCTACTTTCCCTTTAGTAGATCGTGAGGGGGTTTCCACTCTTTCTTACTGCCCAGGTAGAGTGGAATCGCATTAGGCACCCCTCCCACCTTTCGGTGAGATATTTTGCCGTAGCACTTTAGGAGGTAGACGTCCCTCATTGAAGGAAAATCTTTCCATTCTTCGGTACTCGGACAAAGCCTAATACGATTATGAGAGGGGCCCTCCTCACCTCTCCCCTTCCCCCAGATTACTTTAATGACTCATTCAAGAAAAGTACACGTACAGGAACTGGTTGAACAAAAGGGGTCTAGAACTACAGGGATCTGATACCTGGCTCTCTTGGTCTGGGAGGTAGGTTATGTAGGCTACAACTGTTCATAGGTTGTTCGATCGCAAATGGCCAAATAAAGGTATTCCTGTAGCATTTGGGGTTATGGATGCTGACTTTATAGCGGGTAGTGTGGGATCCGTAGTCGGGGAGAAAATCACCCGTTTGATTGAGTACGCTAACAATCAATTTGGACCTCTTATTCTAGTGTGTGCTTCCGGGGGGGCACGCATGCAAGAAGGAAGTTTGAGCTTGATACAAATGGCAAAATCCTTCGCTGCCGCGCCTCTCTCCGCCTGTCTTCCTTTCTCAGGACCACACTTCATCACCAACCTCAAACTCCTGCGCTCTCCGGCGTGGCTTTACATTTCTATCCTTGCTTTGCTTCCCCTCACACACCTCTGCGTGCAGTCGTTCCATCTCCCCAGCAAAGTCATTGATATCCAAGCCGTTTTCCTCTTATCTTATTCCGGGCGGAGCCAACTCTTTCATTCCTCTGGTCTTCCATACACACAAACGGCGATCTCTCAGTGCTTCTATTCACCGAGTTTGGATAAGCAAACTCAGCTGTTGCCAACATCTCCTCCCTGCGTCTCGGCTTGCCGTTTACCAGGCTCCTCAACAAATCACCAACCATCTCGATCTAACCATCCCTTTGTGGGTGGCGCTACTGAAGCGCAAGCTGGTTCCCTCCTCCATAACGTCCTCCAGAAATGACTCATGAATTGATTGTCTCGATCGGACGTTATGCTAACCGGAACTCCGTGGTTTCTCACTACTTCCTTTCAGAAATAATAATACGAAAAACGGGAGCCCTGAGCCCTGGTTCTAAGAGAATCTATCAACCACCACAAAGACCCAATAGACGCTGCTTTTATGCAGAAAAAAACATGAATACGAAAATTAATAACATTACGTAATTTATAGGGCTGTTCGCCTTATAAGAAGCCCGCCCATACTCTTTGCACTAATGTTTAACTCGTAGTACGGCCGGCGAACTTTATGCTTAGCGCTAAGAGGTGGAGCTGCTACCCCGAAAACGGAGTTCTTGCCGCATGTGTTAAGCATATGTTTTTTCCGAATATTGGAGTTTCGGTTGTGCGATTTGGCGCACCCCTTGCCAGTTCGCCAAGGGCAAAGGGCAAGACCACTCTCTTGGGGGGCAGCAGGGTGGACATCCCCTACTCCGGGCTTGGACTCGAGGTTTTTGAGTTCTCTCTCTTTTTCAAGAACGAGTCCCTTTCCGGCCCTAATTTTCGAAGTGAAAGAAAGGCACTTCGTTAAGGCGAGCAGGGGTTCCGCCTGAAAACGAATAGAGAGTCTTTGACTTGGAAACTTTTTTTTATATAGGATGTTTATCAATTTGATACAGACGAGTGACGTCCGCTCTTTCTTCAAAAAGGGAAAACTCCAACCATGGGATCTAGGCTTCGCCGACTGAGAATACTTGCTGTGGGATCTAGCGGCTCCGGCCGCATTGACGATAGTCCTTCATTGCGACTTAGATTGCACGATCAAGATCAAAGTGTCCGTCCGTTCGGTAAGTCAGCCAGTCGTCATCTTATCTTGCACGAGCATCGTCGTCCCCATCACTTCCTCATCCTCAACCTCTAGAGGAGTGGAAGATACTTCTTTGTCCTTCTTGTTCTTACTTTTGCTCTTACTTCTTCTCATCTAAGCATTTGCTTCGGCCTACAAAAGCTCGGCCGAGCGGGGAATATCATAAAATCGAACAAGACCAGGGTCAGCCGACCTAGAAGAAGACACAGATACAGATGGGTCAACAGATTCAGAGGTAGACTTGTCAAGCGACACAGACACAGGTACATAAGGAATCACATCATCACCTCCTTCTTGCTTCTTCGCGGACTGATTTTGTCTCGGCTAAGGATGTGGATCAAAGACCACTGATGCAGTCTATAATAACTAAAAAAGCCTCATGGCCAATGGGAGTCTGTGAGTTTCCCAAATGGAGGTAGACCGCCAACAGCACGCACTTGCAGCCTTGGTTGATAGGAATCAGTGGAAAGCCTAATTGAGCATTTCGAGAGCCAGGAGTGAGGTTAAGACTCGGTCAGCAACAAAATCACCTCCTTTTGCATCTGTCTACCAAGCGGAGCTTCCCAGTCAGTTGGTCAAAAACAACTCAAGGTTTTTTTCCGAAAGAAAAAAGGCTTTGTTGTGAGAGCTTTGGATAGCTAATCAAGAAGAGAGCTCCCCAGATAGAATTCGAACCTAACAACGGTCAGGCAGCAACCGACCATCCTACCACCAAGATACTGGGGTGGAATGGAAGCCCTAAGGGCGAGTGGCTTAAGGCATTGGTTTGCTAAATCGACATACAATCCCTTGTATCAAGGGGGAATCCCAGAAAAGACAAATAAAAAGGATATATACATATAGGGGTCAACGCAAGACGGCGCTCAAACTACCGTCGAAGCAGACCCAAAAGTAAGCACCGAAAGATGGAAAGGGACCAGAACCCGGCCCAAGAAGAAGGGGCACCCCAGAAAGGTCAAGATCGCGTAATAAACCCTCCAGCGTAGACACCTCGAAAGAAGAGCTACATGGAATGGAAATGAAAGACTCATGAGCGTATCTCATGTATGAAACACCTGGAAATGCGCGTATAAATTCACGATCTAGGTCATCCAGGACAAAGTTTAGCAGGCAAGCAGATAAAGCGCCTGCAGCCGGGATGAATGAATCTCCAAATAAGAATGGTGGGCGGGTTCCAGGTAGAAGAAAAAAGGAAAGAGTCATTGAAGAAAAAAGCCAATTTCATTTCCATGAAAAGAAGGATTTGCTTACTATTTGGGTAGGGATGCGGGCATAAAGGTACGTTTGAACGACTAAGGTTTATGCGTCCCATCTCTGAAGACGAGGGAAAGGTATCGAGATTTAGCGTAGAATGAAAGCGCGGGATACAAGGGTAGGGCAGTACCCAAGCATCAGGAGATGTGAGAGACCTCGCTTGAAGAAGCTTATTGTGTGTGAAAATCACGTCGCGTAATCGAGGTGGCTAAGGGTTTAAAGAGACCTCCTACGTTAGGAAAAGGAATAGAACTCCTTTGCTTTGGGAACTGGACCTCCTCATCGAAAAGATAATCTGCCTACTTCCCGTCGTGAATAGAGTTCCGCATCGGGAAGCCCACTCCTCGGGCTGTTCGGTACTTTATATGCTTGCCGCGGATAAAGACTACTTTCCTATTCACTTGCCTGCGCGCCTCTACTCATGCGGGACCGACTGTGCAATACTAAGAATGGAGCACGCCGCCCGTCCACGGAGGCATTATGGTTGGAAGTCCTTCCTTAGCGGCCTCCCCCCTCACCCTTTTGGCTAGGAGAATGGGGATATGGTCCAAGATGGGTTTAAGAAGTGTTTCCTGCAAGACGTTGAAAAAAAATCCTCCTACTAACTTCTCAGCCGAGAATCTGAAAGCATTGAAATCACCTCCTTCGAATTACAGAAAAGGAGGGGGTAAACACGGTAAAGCGGCTTCCTTCGCGCCTTCACCTCGTAAACTCAGTAAAGCTTTACTAAACAAGCGAGAAAGTTGACTTTGAGAAGGGCGCACTACGGCATATTAAAAAAAATAACTCTCTCATGTGAAAGTAGATAACTAACAGACTATGATTCTTTCTTTTACAACTTGATTGGCTGGAACAGCGATCTCAAGCAAGGCTCAATCAACTAATACGCTTTGTCGTCTCCCTTCGGACGTACCCTAGGAAAGAACAACAAGAGTCGCCTCCCCCGAAAATAACTCCAAAGCAACAAGTCCTTCCTATTCTAATAAGCGGGCTTGCTTTTCCCTGAGAGACAACTTCCCAAACCATAAAGAACTGGACGCCCCTACCCTATCTGATTAAAGCTAAAGGTGAATTGCTTTGGGTTGTATTGATTTGTGTTGACTTGAGTTACCTAAGTCAGGCACATTTTCCATTACCGAATAATGCCTGCAGTACGAGTACCTGTGCAACAAGTCAGATAGATATTGACACGGCGAGTACATATATTGACCCATAAAAAAGACTAGCGGGAAAGCACACAAAGCCAACAGCACTCTTAATATAGCTATCACCTTGCTGAGCTTGAAGCCTTTTTTTGAATCCTAAAGTGGCATGTGCGGAAAGATTTTTATCCAACCTTTTCTATTAGAAGTAGGGCAAGGGAAAACCTACAAAGGGGGACACCCGAAAATTCACTGAAGGAAGAATAGTACTATATGGGAAAGTAAAATCTCTATTAAGAAAAAAATCTTAATAAGAAGGAAAAAACAAATTATAAGACACCCTTTGCCGCCTGCTTGGAAAGAAGGATAGATTGATTAATCTAGCCGGGAGGACGGAAAGGACAGAGATATAAAGCAATATAGCCTGTTCGGAAAGGAAAGCGCATCTCGCATATCGCATCGCATACCGGATATCTCATACCTACTTTGAGAAAGAGTATCGGATCTCGCGAAGACACCTGCCCCTGACCTGTCCTATCTTAGAAAACGATATCATCAAAAAAACACGAAAGGGATATGGGTTTTCTTACCGCTTGACTTGCTTCTAGGCTTACGGAGAAAGGCGCATCGCATGGGTTCCAAACCTAACCTTGTTGACTACAAGCGTTGACATACCACCGTTTGACTTTTCTTTCTTAGGGCTCGTTCGCAGCGCACTCCTATTCTCTCAACAAAGCTTCTTTAAATTAAAGGGAGCCCTTTCTATCCCGCTTCCTCAAACACGGAAGACATCCATCCTAACCCTATTAGCTTTTTTAGTAAGCCCTTTCGATTATTAGTCGGGACTCGCTCAAAATATGTTGATAACAAAGCAGATTTACTTTGATGATTTCAAAACTATTCCTACACCACCTTCTTCCTTGGCGATTCATCTAAGGTCCATTGCCCATCTTCTACTGTTGCAATCTGTTCTATCTCACCAGGAATTGAAAGCTCGATAGGGTCTTTTGATGGGCCAGTAGATCTGCAAAAACTTGCCCCTTTATCGCTTTTGGAGTGACACATTCTATGTAAAATTCTGACAGCTGTAACAACCATCGCGCTGTCCTTCCCGATAGGGCTGGCCTTGACAGCAAGTACCTTATCGGATTAACCCCCACAACCAACTTTATCTTGTGCGCCAGCATATAATGTCTTAACTTTTGGGCTGCATATATATGCTAAAAAATTTTTCTCTGCTTTAGTGTATCTAGCTTCAGCTTCTTTGAGAATTCTACTAGCATAGTAGATTGGCTTTTCTTGACCATTTTGATCATCCTGTGCTAGCACTATTCCGATAGCATTATCATTGAAAGCAAGATATAGCTTTTTTCCTTACTGGAGCCATCATCACTGGGGCGTTCGCTAAGGTCTCCTTTATTTTCGCAAAGGCTTTGTCGATGGATCTCTTCCCATTTGTACTCCACCTTTTTCTTTAGCAATTCCATAAGAGAGGCCGATAAGGCTGCTAACCCTGGTAAGAACCTTCTCAAGTAGGAAGCTTTTCCTAAATTCCACTCTTTCGCTGAGGTTGGCTCTGGCATATCGAGCACTGCTTTTGCTTTAGCTGGGTCTACATTCATGCCTTGTCGATTCACCAAATAACCAAGAAATTTCCCTGATGTTACTCCGAAGGCGCACTTCATCGGGTTCATCTTCAGCTTGTATTCTCTGCATCTAAAGAGGGGGAGTACTCTCATATTATAGAATAGCTGGCATCAGTCTTATCCGCGCATCTATGAATCCAAACCCCCCGAACACCCTACTCTGATTTACTTGAACAACCCTCCCTTACAGTGGGATTTTTGGCATCAATCCCATTCGTACCATCTCAACCTCCTGCTCTTCGCCTAAGGAATGCTTACCGAAGCCCATATCCGTTAACTGCTCTGAAATAGCCATATGTCTCTGCCTTGTCCTCTAAAGAAAGAAAGACCAGTGCCATCCCCGCTTCCTCTTCTAGAACAGTGACAGCCTTTTTTTTCTTTTTCACGTGAACAAGCCATTCTTGCAGCAAGAGCGCATTCTGCCTTTTTATTAGCTCAGATGGTGATAAGCGGCATATTGATTCCATACCGTACCGAAGACGAATTTCCTGGCGAAATAGAGGACACCTGCCCGAATAACAAATAGGCCGAAAAGACCTATAACGAGTCTTTTTTTCCGTGTTCTCGCTAACCGCAGATGAATGGAGGGTGCAGAGGCGCAGGAAAAGGTGTGGTTGTTTAAGCATCCAGAAGTTGAACTTGCTGTTCCAGAGGTGCTTGTACCCGATCTTGACGGCACTGGTAGTGAGATGCACATTCTTTTCTCTCTTGTACATGGCTTGTGGCATTGTAGTCTTTTCCTGCCTTTTACTTTTTTTATGATGGACCTTAACGGCCTTAGTGACCTTGCTCCCATAAGCAGCCCTTCTGGTGAACCGGCTGAGAAGTAGGCCTTGTTAGCTGCCCCCGCCAACTAGAAATCCTCAGAAGCGAACCGAGGAGGAGGCCATCTCAGTGATGATTTGATCTCCTTCTCTGATCTATGCTTGGATGTCATCATCTTACCTTGGGTACACGACCATTAGTTGCCTCTGTATAGTCTGTACGTAACTATTCATCACAGTGAGTGCTTTCCGTCTCTTACTTAGCACGGTGTTATTGGCTTTCTCTCTCTAGGTGAAGTACTACTGCTTTTCATTTTTCGAATCATTCAATCAACCGGATAGAACTCTCCCAATGAAGTAGGTGATACATCCGAACAAGAAGAATATAAGCTGACTAAGAAAGTGATTCGGATCTCACACTTTCCACCATCCTGGTAAGAGGCTGACTAAAAGAACACAGGGAAAATATGGTGGTTGAAGCATAGAGCATATTTCCTGTTTCAGATATACTTTTCTCTTTGCTAACTCGATTGATGGTCACGCTTGAAAACGACTAAGCAATAGTCCGGATTTCCTTTCCATAGAACGAGTAAGAGAATGGGCCATACGGGTGCCCTTAGCGGCCTTGAGATTACCATAACGAAGATCTCAACTATGCCTACGAAAGCTCTCTTTCGATTATACATATGATAGTCCCTCATCCCGGAAAAATGGTTGTTAGTCAATTTTAGCTCTAACGGGACATCTCGATTTTACATTTTTTCATTTTGGTTGCAACTCAAATTCCCTTCATACGAGACATCTCCATTTGCCATTTTTGCCGAAACCCCTTTTTGGCATCAACCCCTTTTCTGACCAGAAGTCACCCTCGAGATGGAACTTTTTTAAAAACCCCGAGAAAAATGGCATCAACCACTTTTTAGACCATAAGTGACCCTCTCGATAGGCAGGATAATCGTGTGTGGAAGGTTTCCGGAGAAAGATAGGCACCACAAGCCATTTAATTAGAAGAAAGAAATCCTTCACGATACCTTGGACGGGGGGCGGATAGGGTCGTTATCAACGAGCAAGAACTAGTCTGATGGTCGCCCCATAAAAGTGGAAACTTGCGAGGGTTCATCAGTCCTAAATGAGTAAGTGGATCTCTTCGATCTCGGGATAGTACCTATATACAATACTGGAAGAATGAGATCTTCAGGTTGGCAAGGCGAGCCCCTAGAGGATGAGAATCCAAGGCATAATTCTTCAATCAATGGAGAATCCCCGGCTATAGAGCCAGTCTAAAAGGAATTGATAGGTATGCTTGCCTCTATCTAGAATACCATTACCATTTTACTTAAAGCAGTTCCGTAGAACAAGCTTTTAGGAAGAAATCCATTAGAAGTCCAACTTAAAGGGTCGACTGAGCGAGTCTATTGCAGCCTCTTTTTAAGTCAGGAATAACTAGGTATGACAGTAGCGAACCAGCAGCAAAAAGCAAAGATGGGTCTTGTCTTGTTAGCAGGCGGAGGAGACATGGAATATTTCTACATTGGAGGTGGTGCTCCTGTAGGGGAGGGGCTTCTAAACCCATACCCTGCATTTCCAAGCAAGGGTGGCACTCAGTAATAGGGTTAGTTAGGTAAGCACGAACCACGAAAAGAAGAATCGCCCTTGAAATAGATGGGTGGTATTCTTGTTTTGAGTAAGCCCCCCAGGCCCCAGGCCCAAGAAAAAAAAGAAAGGGCAGTGTGCAAGGCGCTTCTGGCATGTAAGATGGATATTCTAGGAAGAAGGGGGCTGTTGACCAGGGATGAGCTTTAGCTACGATTCAATGAGTCCGATGGTCCGATGCTGGTAGGTGGGGATATGATTCCAAAGGCTATGGCAGGGCGGGCTACATGAATTTAGAAATCAAAAAGAAACTTCCAACTTCACCTCTACGAAATGGTCAACAGCTAAACTCTTGGGTGAGACCACGGTAAACCCCACAGCAAGTCTCAGTCAGTCAACGGTCCTTGACTCATCACCAAAGATCTCTTATACGGCCTACAGATAAGCTAATAAACGATTGTGGGAACCTTTCAATGGTATCCTGGTACTTGAGATAGAATCCCATGTTACTAAGTCAAGTAATAGGGAAGTCAAAGGAAGCTCAACAAGAAGCCACTCCCTCTTCAAAGGATTAACAACGCAAGCCTGCATACATTGGTTGTTCTTCTGTCCCTCCGCTATAGCCAGCCATTCAAGAAGTGAAACTTTTCCATCCCCCTTTATTGGCCAACCACGTGAACCACATCTGACTCAGTGAAGAGGGGGCCCCAAGTCGACTTGTTCCATCCTCCATATTGCAAACCTTTGTGATCCGACGGCGATAGGTCAGGCAGCACCCAATAGAATAAGCGGAAGCGGTGTCCTCAGATAGCATCACTCTATTGAATTGGATTGACACGGTCGGAAAAAGAATAGCTTATATACTTATATAGTAGTGTTTTTTGTACTCAAGTTGAATTAGTAGCTTTTACATGAATTGAATAATCATTTCAATCTGAAGAGTTAGGGTCCACGCCTTCAGGCGCTGAGAGGTAGTACACTCCAGATCGATCTATAGCTCGCGTAAAGGAGGGGCGGCTGAATTGAATCAACCTCTTCTGGACCTGCATGCTGTTCCTAATAGATTGGGGGAGGTTTGCGTACCCAAATTAGAATGCTTTGAGCCATTTTGTCATTTCTTGAAAATGGATAAGGAATTTTACAAAAGCCATGGCTCCTATATTACCTGGGTCTAACCTTTTCGACCAACTAAAGCGGTCATGTGCGCATGCGAACGCCAGAATTCATTGATCCGATATCCAATTAGCACGTGTTCCAGCATCTTTCTTCCTTTATATTTATATAAGGCGCTGGAGTCGGTGAGACTAAGTCCTACCTCCACCGTTGTCTCTCAGAACCCATTTCCTTACTCATTCGATAAGACCCGCGAGTCTCATCTTCATCTTCCGACTTCATTCTATCTATTCGATCATTTAAGCTAAGATCTTCTAAAAGCGACTTCCTTCAGCTATGCAATTATAGATGCTTTCACAACCGGTACACTAGGAGAGCCGAGTATTACTGTGGATGGACATAGAACCAGTATTTTATTATCATTTATGCTCGGATCTGCTTCCTACTTGTGGTTAGCTGTGATTTGATGCTTCCTCCGTCCAGTCTTCGCGGCAAGGCACGTCTATCATAAATAACTCCGCCTGCATCTTTGAGAGCTTCAAAGATAGAAGAGAGAACAAGAACCAACGAACTTGGAATCTTCATCTGTATCTCGTGCATTCTTTAATAGTATCATTATCATTCTTACCCGCCCAAAGAAGGCTCATGCTTGTGTAAGCAGCAGATCAGCCGTCAAATGGGGCGGTCTCCCTAGCCCAAGGAGGCCTTCTCTCTTTCATCCAGATCTTGACTTTGCGGCATCCCCCAATTGCAAGCTTTGATTACTGACTCTTAGTTGTCTTTAGTTCAGCCTCCTTTGGAGTAAGGATTTTCTTCCGAATATCGACCTTTGCTTTGCAATAGAGTTCTTTCTTCTTTCGGGGATAAAAGGGCCACCTGCCTAGATATACTAAAGGCCGCTTCTGATAATTACATTATTAAAATAAATTACAGGGGACTCTCCGTTCTCTAGCTTTACCTGGTGGGTGCTATTTACTTCCCGTTCACTCAACACAGTCGACCCATAAGGTTATTGAGTAAGAAAGGGATAAGGCCCCTCTTTCCTATCATGATGGGCTAAAGCAACTTTCCGCTGCTGACATACATACCTGAGTTACTAAGTAGCGATACGATCTTGACCGCACAATCAAAGGGATTAAAGAGGATGTAAAGTATTCATAGTGGTCGGGACATACTTTCTTTTATAAAGCACTTTGGGTGTCCAATAGCTCTCTAGTCTAGTAGTCGGTGAGTCAGCAAAAATGGAGCTTTTCATCCTGATTTAGGCGGACGCTCGCGGTGATATCAATGAAAGAACCTCGCTACAGTTATTGACCGGGAAGGGAAGAAAAGACTGATTTGGTAGATTTTCTCTTCTTGCTCATTACGAGTCATACTTAAGATTGATGCCAGATAGTAGTATATAAACAACTCGCCCGAAGTAAGAGATGAAATCACGAAGTATTAAAGAATGAAAAGCTAGACCACTAGATTTGGCCCAACCAAGAGGCGAGGAAGAAAGACTATCTATGGGGCGATCGGGCCGGGTGAGCCAATGACTCAGCGAGACGCTTCTACACTGCTGCTTTTATTGAGGTTGCTCGGCCAAAGGAAAAGGATATGAGAGAAGAAGGTAACGACTCTATTTGTCACCCAATTCAATGGTGTAATTAGTCGCACCTAAGCCGCCAGGATCCAATTCTTTCTTATAGAGCTGTTGTAGAATACTAAGAAGGCTCAAGGCAAGCAATTGTAGAAAAGGGAGGAGAAAGACTTGTTTTGAAAGATTAATTCATCTTATGTATGCTCCTACGCGGGATGGTCAAACCTAAGCCACACGGACTGAACGGGGAAAAGATAGGGTCAGTGAATTAGTGACCAGCGGTGAGAGTCCAATTCTTTAGCATCCCTGGGTAGGCCAAGTATTCGATTTATATAATAATAATTGTAGCATTCTTCGCAAGAGTGAGTGCACAATGGGCTTGTCTGTCTTCATGGTCCAGAGGGATGTCAGATAACATAGTAGCTTCCGCCCAATATAGTCCTACTGGGCTGGTCTCCGGGGGTGAAGTCAACTTTCTACCGATGGAGCACGATGACAGACCACTTTCGAAGCATCCCTCTTTCTTTCAAGATCCTTGTGGACGAGACCCTGTTCGACGGTTCCGTAACCATTAGTGTTTACCGCGGATGTCTCAGGCACCTAGGTGCGAGACGGTGTAAGCCGGCAATGCGGGGTCGTTTAGATCATTTGTTTTTCGCAGATGACCTCATACTTTTAGCGACAAAGTCTCAAGCTAGAGTGATGCGCCATACATTGTGCGAGTTTTGTAATGGTCAGAGAGTTAGTCTCATTAAATCCCAGGTATTTCTGTCTCCGAATACCTCTCGAGATGTGTTAAATCAAGTTAATTGTAGGGATGCCTGTCACAAAGAACTTGGGGAAGTATCTTGGCGTGCCACTAATTCATGAAAGGGTTTCTCGGAGAACTTATGCAGATTTATTAGAGAAAGTGCAAGGGTTGGAAAGCAAAATTGTTGAATATGGCGGGAAGGGAGACACTTATTCAATCTACAACATTTGCTCTGCCTATGTATACAAAGCAAACAGCCCTCCTCCCTCAAAAGGTTTGTGATGAATTGGATAGGATGAATAGAAATTTTCTCTGGGGTTCTACGGATGAGAAAGGCAAAGTTCATCTTGTTGGTTGGCACCATATTACGAAAAGTAGATTAAGAGGTGGTTTGGGTATTCGAAGCGCAAGGAGATGCAAGATAGCCATGCTTGGAAAGTTGGACTGGGCATTGAACCATGGTAAGGAAAGGCTTTGGGTGATTTTGTTGATGGTGAATTTCCTTTGGTTAGACCTTTGGCTGGATCGAATCCTTTTCGGGCGAGCATAGCCGCCCTAAAATACAAATACAAATACCTTACGTGCTATCGTAAAACGAGAAATTTCGTAATAGAAGAAAGCAAAGTAGCCTAGTTCGGTCTGCTACAAGGCTATCCGAGTTCACAGGTGTCGTTGTTTATCCCATTAAGATTGGGTTGATGTTCAGTGACTGGCCTTTCTCTTGCTGTTGTCGAGTGCCTGCAGCTTGACTTCTTTCTTTCTTCCACATAGGCTAGCCCTCCTCGCTTGCATGCCTTGTGGCGAACTAGACTGACAATTCTTTATATAAATAAGAGTCACGCTCTTTAGAAAGAGGCTTCACTTCAGTCATCGATTCCAATTCTTTTTTTTCCGGTATGCCGCTCCGCGAGCAAGGAGCGAGAGAAGAAAGTGGGCTGTGGTGATGTCAGAATTTTCACCTATTTGTATCTATTTAGTGATTAGTCTGCTAGTTTCTTTGATCTTACTCGGTCTTCCTTTTTTATTTTCTTCTAATAGTTCGACCTATCCAGAAAAATTGTCGGCCTACGAATGTGGTTTCGATCCTTTCGGTGATGCCAGAAGTCGTTTCGATATACGATTTTATCTTGTTTCAATTTTATTTATTATCTTTGATCTGGAAGTAACCTTTTTCTTTCCTTGGGCAGTCTCTCTCAACAAGATTGATCTCTTTGGATTTTGGTCCATGATGGCCTTTTTATTGATTTTGACGATTGGATTTCTCTATGAATGGAAAAGGGGTGCTTTGGATTGGGAGTAATCACTAGTGATAGGGCAAAGGGGGGAAGGACAAAGGAAAGAGCGATGCCTACATTAAATCAATTGATTCGTCATGGTAGAGAAGAAAAACGGCGCACGGACCGTACTCGAGCTTTGGATCAATGTCCCCAGAAGCAAGGAGTATGCTTGCGTGTTTCAACGAGAACACCGAAAAAACCTAATTCAGCTCTACGTAAGATAGCCAAAGTACGGTTGAGCAATCGACATGATATATTTGCTTACATTCCGGGCGAAGGTCATAATTTGCAGGAACATTCTATGGTCTTAATAAGAGGAGGTAGAGTGAAAGATTTGCCAGGTGTGAAATTCCATTGTATTCGAGGAGTCAAGGATTTGCTGGGAATTCCGGATCGAAGAAGAGGCAGATCAAAATATGGTGCAGAAAAACCAAAATCGATATGAATGGAAGATGCCTCTGGAACTCGTTTTTTCGGTCAGTCGAGGGAACAACCACAACGTTACGCCCTAAAATAGAACTATACGGAGCCCTTCCGAATGACCTATAATGGAGTCTACTACATTAGCCAAGAAAGAGTGTATTAGACTCCATTCGCCCCTGGAGGAAGAATCAAAAAATAGAAAGGTATTGCTTATAATAGTTGCTCGTTCATAAATTCACTCGACCACTTGTTAGTCTTGCTACACTACACGACACGAGTCTAGGGTGAAGTTGAAGCAGACACGGTCAAGTGAAGTCGACTTCACAAGTTATTTAACATACCATATGGAAATAAGAAAAAGAGAAGGGTCTCGCCCAGGTGGCTCTCCTGAAAGGTAACGGCTTCAAACTCAAAGTGCTTATCCAAGGCATGAGTCAAAGAAAATGCTGTGTGTATCTAATGCAAGACCCATCGATAAGCTAAGGCTACGACTTGAAGGAAGGCCAGAAGAACTACAAAACCACGCCCACCAGAGCTAAAGGGAGACCGAAGGGACTTGCGGTAAGCCGCCATCCTGTGTAAGCACCTTCGCAGTTTCGGTGAGGAGTGAGGTGATTCCTATTATGCCTAGCGAAAGTAAGCCGGGCTGGATCTGAAAGAATTCAAGACCTAAACCAAGGTAATGTCTTCAAGAGGTCTCATTCACCATCAGGCTATTTCAGTAGATCGTTCCACTCTAGCTTATGTTAGACTTTCGTTCCACTTTGTTGATCGTTGTAGAAAGAAGGAATGATTGAGGTTGGGGTTGGGAAAACCCTGCCGAGAATCGAGAGATGGGAGGTCACCGAAGCTACCACCATCAGACTAGCACTAGAGAAAGGGTTCTCTCAAGATCCTTAAAAATACAGATTAGGGCATCGGTCGGGTCCAGAACAGGAGACGACGGTTTCCCACTCTCTTGATGAATCTGTTCTATATTTAGAACCATCTTATATTCATATTCTTTGGCTGTGGCTTAAGGGAAGGGTATGCTTCAACAGATGAATCCGCGAACCCGGATGCTTTATCCAATCCCGTTCTTCCTGATGAGTCTCTTCTGTCTATGCCCTTTCTTCTGACTTAGAAAGCTGGTTCACTCCATCCATAAAAGTTCGATGCGGAAAACCCTTTCTCTTACGTAAAAACAAGAGTTGGACCCTGAGAGAACTCAGTGCAGAGAATGAATCTAAGTTCGATGGTGATGTATGGAATGCTCGGGCATTGATTGAGAAGGAAAGGACACTTTATGAGGCGCATCCGTTCTATTAGCATTAGCCGCTGATCCCACAATGGAATGGACTCGGCGATGAAATCTCTTTCGTGAAAGAGTTGTTCGATTACCAGTGCAACCCTTATATCTCCGATCAAGGAGCCGCGGATCAATCACTCGTTCTCTCTTGTGAGCTTGACCGTTTTACCATCTATCTTTCCAATGGAGGCCAAGGGAGCACTTAGGGCCTTCCTTCCCTTCCCCGCCCACCATCCTCACTTGAATCGATCAAGATCCGCCGTCACATCGGAGGGTGAACGGCTAGCCAAAGCCTATCGTTTGGAGAAAGATCGTGGGGGAGCGGTTGAAAGCCTTCCCCATACCTTGCACATGAAAAAAGCTAGCTTCAAAAGCTCTCTCTAGCTGTCTACCTTAACCCATGAGGAATATGACCTTCTCCCTTCTCCTTCATCTGCTCTTCGCGATTCTGGCTCCGGTACTGTGCCTCCCCTTGTAAAAAAAGCACTCAGCTCACTCAGGCCTTTCCTTTGGAGATCCTTCGCTTTCGAGGCAGCTGGGATCAAGGTTTTGTGGCGGTACCATCTGGACTTTAACTTATCTTTATGGATGGGCCTTTTCATCTGCATAAAGCCTCTGGAGCGATTACGTCGTATTGAAGTTTAGTTACGATTTCTTACCGATCGCTTCCCGCTTAATGTGCAGAGTATCCAAATTTCATATACATGAAAGATTCAAAGGAAAGACAATAGTAGAAGAGATCGATCCCACTAGCTTGGCAGTAGAACTTGTTTCAGAGAGTAGAGAATAGGCTGTGATGCCAGAAGAAGGGGAGAGAGATTTTCACTCTTGAGAGATCCTTTGAAGACGACCAGGGGGATAGAAGCCCACGGAGCGGTAGGCTAAGCCGGAAAGGGAGAGAGTTGAGTTAGATCCGATGCCATTGATTCTGTTGGAGGAAGATCCGCAGGAGAGAGAATTGCTTTTGTTGATTAAATAAAATAAGCTCTTGCTCACTTCATCCCTCTCCTTTCAGTCGAGTCACTTCATCCCTTTCAGGTGCAGATGAATATGCTGTTTAGCTTGGGACTAGGGCTTGTGATCCTTTTTTTAGATCAAAAGGAATCACAAAAAGAACAAAATAAGGCTTTCCACCCCTTCCTAAAACACCATCAAAAGGAGAAAGAGAAAGCAATCCTGCTTCCATTTCACTAGCTCCCAGAAAGAGCGAAAGAGAGACATTAGAGCCCAGCCAAAGTGGATAGAGTGACCAAGCCAAGAATCATCGATTTTAAAGTTCCTCGCCTCTTGTGCCGTGCGCGAGCTATGTTTCCCTCACAAAAAAGCATTGAACCGGCTAAAGTGAATCGAATCAATAGGCTCTCCTCTCCAATTTTGTTCTTCTGGCTTAGCCGAACTACTTACCTCGGGTCAGGAGAGTAATACCGGATAGCCCCTTCCATTGTTCATGGTAAGGAACTCCAAGTAGTCATTCCTGCAACAGAGTCAAAGCAGCGGTAATGCCCATTCTTGCAAAAGAAGAACTCTCCCTTACTCTCGGTCTAGTGCACTGATAGCTAGGATTCTTCGATCTCGAAAGTTAACAGGATTTGATGCTGTTCAAAGATCTCACCTGCTTACCTTTATAGGGGATAAAAACGACTTAGATAAGCTTATACCATGCCCCCTACACTCTAAACTTGTGTTTCGATTTACAGGAGGTATAGCCAAAAAGATAAGTTTCGACTTGTTCATCCAAGGTGGTACCACTACGAAGCCAATCTTGCCAATTCTTTCAAACTGGGTGAACCTAAGAGTAAGACTAAGACCCCTATAGTATACTACCCATTAGTTGTGATAAGATCTAGTCGGCATCAAACTAATATCATCTCTGAGAAAGATTATCAATGACCAGACATTCGGAACATAGCTAAGATGCTGGGTGCGAAAAGGTGCTGTTTAAAAGTATATCTTAACAGTGTCAGGGTTAAGACAGAAGACCGGGAATCTCCAACTCAATTGGCAATTGACGAGGAGAACTCCGGCATTTTAGGGGTGCCCATCCAATCAAGCCGGAAGGTGGTTCTATGCTTCTACTCATCCTTCCGTTCAATTAGTGGTCTAAAAAGGCTTTAGCAACTCGACTGGATGAAGGAGAGGGCCCGAGGTCTCAAGCCTTCCCTCACTTGGTGCATCATTAGTTGGAGCTGGCTAAGCTGCCCATCCCAAGCGGATAGATTAGCTCGTTCTCCTGCCATCTCTCATAGAGCTGAAGGAGGCCGTTTTGGGGTGTGCTATGTTTCTGTTTCTGTTTCCTATTACATGACTAGGGACCTTCCGGCTCGCTATTGATATTATGAGCCAGCTCGATCTCTCTCTCGATCCGGGCTTTGTTACTTCTACCGATCAAATGACCTACCCGGAGGGCGAAAAACGGTCTATCTCGGGCTCACAACTAGATCGATGAACATATGCTTAATACATGCATTTCGAACTCATTGACTCATTCATTCATCACTCAACTTGGTCGATCTGAACTTGGTCCACAACATAGGCTTCTCATTCATATTGATACCTTTACATCCGTCGCTAACATAGCAACCGTGACGAGTCACAAGAAAGCGTCGGATAAAACAACAGTAATCGATTCTAACGAACAACAAGAAATTCGATATCGATATATAAACAAGATTGGAAGAGTTGGTTAACATTGTTGTGACTCATAGCTGTAAATAGATACAAGACAGAAAAGTCGGACAGACAATTACATATAGAAGAAAAATCTCGCTGTGAGATGACACGCCCAAAAACTCCCATGCCTTTCCTGGTTCAATCAGGTCCATTTAAGAAAAGTCTCTCTTCGTTTTGGGGAGAGCGGAGCAGTCAACAACTGAAGCAAAGCAAATGATTGTTCTAGAATGGTTATTCCTCACAATTGCTCCTTGTGATGCAGCGGAACCGTGGCAATTAGGATCTCAAGACGCAGCAACACCTATGATGCAAGGAATAATAGACTTACATCACGATATCTTTTTCTTCCTCATTCTGATTTTGGTTTTCGTATTATGGATCTTGGTTCGCGCTTTATGGCATTTCCATTATCAAAAGAATCCAATCCCGCAAAGGATTGTTCATGGAACTACTATCGAGATTCTTCGGACCATCTTTCCTAGTATCATCCCGATGTTCATCGCTATACCATCATTTGCTCTGTTATACTCAATGGACGAGGTAGTAGTAGATCCAGCAATTACTATCAAAGCTATTGGACATCAATGGTATCGGACTTATGAGTATTCAGACTATAACAGTTCCGATGAACAGTCACTCACTTTTGACAGTTATACGATTCCAGAAGATGATCTAGAATTGGGTCAATCACGTTTATTAGAAGTGGACAATAGAGTGGTTGTACCAGCCAAAACTCATCTACGTATTATTGTAACATCAGCTGATGTACCTCATAGTTGGGCTGTACCTTCCTCAGGTGTCAAATGTGATGCTGTACCTGGTCGTTTAAATCAGATCTCTATTTTGGTACAACGAGAAGGAGTTTACTATGGTCAGTGCAGTGAGATTTGTGGAACTAATCATGCCTTTATGCGTGCGCCCGGAAACATAGGCCGACTGCTGAGCCCACTCTGGCTCAGCCGCACCACCCGGGGTGCGAGCCACCCGAGAAGCAAGCTATTACAGCGAGCGGCTGGAGCTGTAGGGAGCCGAGGAGCAAGGCAGTAGATAAGATAGAAGAAGGGGCCAGGCTCCCGGTGGAGCAGAGGAGACGGTTAGGATAACGAACTTGAAACGCGGAGCCCGAGCGGCCGGCGAGCGAGTGGTTAGTGGCCAATAGCGCCCTAGTTGATGGCATTCCTCTCTGCGGCTGGCACTCGAGGAACCACGGGGCACTCCATACAGAGCAAGCAAGTCTTAGGTCTTAGGGATGAGACGCCCGCGCAAGGACCTCAATTCTCATTAGGAGGTCGAACCAAGGACCTATGGAAGTCGGGGCTACCCCGTCCCCATGGGCAACGCAACAGTGTCCTGAGGGAGGAGTTTAGAGGCCTTATAGTAGCACGGACTTCTTTTTCTTTCTAGGCCATGCGAAGGGGGCCAGTCCAAGATCGTACTGTTCCTCTACAAAGACAACAGACGCTCTCAACGACTAGGCGCCACTCTCTTTCTGATCCAGCTTCTTCATGATTTCGTGCCACGGTGAACAAACAAAAAAAAAAAAAGAGGGCCGTCTCGGCGGAAGGAGAAGGACCTGCAACGGCAGAGACTACTGATCCTCTTCTTGTTCTTAGCCGTCTGTTACGAGTCCGGGAAGCCTGGAATCCTAAATATGAGGGATCCCTCAAAATAGAGAAGGGCGGGCAGGGCTTCCGAAAGGGCCTCCCCCCTCTTCCCGGTCAAGATAGATAGGAAGGAGCCCTATCAAGTTAAGGCCATAACCCGCTTATGTACGTACACCTTTGTTTCAGGGTGGGGCCGCCCTTCCTCCTGCTAATCCGGCCATTTCCGAACCTGTCTTTCCCACCCCACAATGGAAGACTTCTCAATTCTTGCGATTCCCAGCATTCTATTTTAATAATAAACTAGGGTTCCAAACCTTAGCTCGGCTAAATAGGCTCAATGATCTCTTTCTTCGATAGACCGGTCCGGCGCTCCGCGTGGTTATATTCGTACATATTCCGACTCGCCGGTCATTATGGATCTAGTGGCATGGCGAGGCAAAGGGGGGGCAACTACGAAGCTTCGTAGACTCGACAAATCGCTCCGCTTAAAATGCAAGCAAGGTAGCTTGCTTACTCTCCTAGTAGCGTACGTTGGCGGCAAGGAAGGAGGCATTGGAATAGACCATACATACTAAAGTAAAGAGGCATTCGGGAAGCGACTAGTCGCTTCTGGCGAAGCTTCTAGAAGGCCGACCACTATATAAAGAGATCCATATACCAGTCATGAGCGTTAGCTCATGCCTAGAGAGGCGCAGGGCTGGATCGAAGAGCTTAGTGTGAAACGCTCAGGAAAAGAGCAGAGAATGGGTTGTGCGCCCTCCGCCCCATCTTAAAAATGAAGGGCTTTGATGCCAGCAAGCAAGCATCCTTGTAGTTGTTGGGGAGTAGGGTTCCAAACCTAGTTTTTTTTTTAATAATACCCTTTCTCTAATGTAAGGCTATGAAGCCCTTCCTTCAGCTGGTTTTGGCTTGCCCCTTGTATAGATTGGAGCTATGAAGCTGACCTTATTATTATGAAAAGGGGAAAGGGCTTTTGATGCTTGCTGCTCGCTTTCTCGCTTCCGAGAGGCGAAAGGAGCCTGACTTACGGTTTCCAAGCCTGGCGCGAAGCGAAGGGATTGGATTTCACCTATGATCAGATCAGTGGGCAACCATAGTTTACTTTTTTTATGGTGTTGTTGAAAGCGAATTTTTATTTTGAAGTAGGCCTTGCTTTTCGGAGCAGCTCCCAGCTCACAGAGGAGGTGCCGTGAAGATCTAGGAGTGTGAGCAGTACGAGCTGAAAGGCTCCCATACTGTTTGGAGGGCAGGGGGCATAGATGCCAAACAAACCTGACCCCTATCTATCGTCGTAGAAGCTGTTCCTAGGAAAGATTATGGTTCTCGGGTATCCAATCAATTAATCCCCCAAACCAGGGGAGCTGGTATTTGGATTTGAATTTTTTAGTGGGGTGAGGGGGAAGCCACTAAATTGAAGGCTTCACTCGCTCGCTCTAACGCTCGTTTAGTAGACAGCGAGTAGAGTGCATAAGCCCCTTTAGAGATAGGGGCGAGTACTACACGAGCTCGTAAGTCGGAACGAGCCTTGTCTACGAAGCAGAGCGACCTCGTCTTGCTTGCTTCTGGCGAAGCTTCTAGCACTAGATAATAGGCATTCTTGTATGGTAGGAATACGACTTTTTAGGCCGACGGAGCGATAGCGAAGCCAAGCCGTATAAAGGCGAGCAGCCCTGATCGCAATAGCAAACGGCCTACTTATAGCCCTCTTCGATACGTAATCGACTTCTTGCCTGTGTGGATCACTTGATATTAGAAGCGAGGCTCGTTTTTTGCTTCCCTTGGGGGAGCCTTGCTCTCTTCGTTTAGTATTCACTTCTATCTCGGCCGGATAACTCAAAAGGTAAATAACACCTAGTTCTGCCTGCGCCCTTTAGCTAATACCTATCCTTCGTTTGTACTCAACTCAGCCCATTCCCATTCCTATTCCATCGTCGTTCTTTCCTCCAATCTTGAGAATCCAATAGTATATACTAGCTAGCTCCTCGAAACTACTAAGAACCGATCGACTGCTCTCTTTGCGACCGGGCCGGTTCCAGCAATAGAGGGATCACGAGTAATGTAGCCTCTAACTCGATTGAATCGTAACGACACTTGAACAGATAGGCGTGGCGTGTTACCTACCAAAGAAAGAAGTTGAAACAACGCTCGTAGTTCAGGTTTTGGCCAGGAGCCGAATCAAAGCATCGAGAATGAATAACATAATAGAGCGCCCAGGTGAAATGAGAAGTAAAAAACGGGAGAGTTGGTAAAGCCTATAGCCACTACACTAATGGCATAAGCTCACAATCAGAAAGGGAGGGCAAAGTTTCTTAAACAGCAGAAAGGAATTGGATCGAAGATCCAGGTACCTAGGCCACTTGAACACTCAAAAATGGGTGGGTTGCCCCTAGAAAATAACGCTGCTCGTCCTTCTTCAGGAGGCCGGACTGAAGACGTGAAGCTAGCAATCAAAGTGTTCCTGCACACTCGAGATTGATCGACCAAAGATGCCGCACCTGGATATTAGAATTAGTATTCCGCAAACGAAGTCACTTGAATATAAGTACGGGAGGATGAGGATACCTTTCTATGCCTGCTACTGGCACCGACTGCGTCAACAACCGGTCCTTTCACCAGGCAGGCACAACTATATCTGAATGAAATGAGTAGACTAAAAAAAAAAGGACCTTCTCACTTCCAAATAGCAAACTCTTGATTTTTCTACTTGCTGCTGATGGATAATCATACCTGAGAACCGCTCTTTCATCTAAGGATGCCTAATTATTTGCTTACCTACCTGTCACTTGGTAATTTTCTCTTGAAAGCAAGGAAGAATTTTGGGGTGAATCATGCAGATGTGGTTTATGAGCGGGGATCCTACTTGTGTTTGTTTCCCACTTCCAGATGGGATAGGAAGAAAAGCCAGTCGTACACTAAGGCTTATCTATCGGTTTATGTTGTACAGAAGTCTATTCTATATATGCCTATTCTGGATCATTCGAAAGGGCGGCTACTCAGTTAACAGGATTGGATGATTAGGGTTCGGTACTGAACGAGTGGGCCCTTTTTTATGTTGTCAAAGCGCAGATGAACCGGATTTCACTGGGTGACCGCACTAAAAGGGAAGTAAGAATCGAGACTTTAAAAGTAAGACGTGACCTTAAATCCCAAGTATAGGAGCGGGCAGCCAATCAAGGTGCTTCCACACGCCCCGCCCGTTTTCTTATAGGAAAGTCTTACAGTCCTTTTGTCTTACTGAAGCCTCCCAACCCCTTTTGAATCGATCACGCACACACGTTGTGAACAAGGAATTTTCTTTCTCTAGCCCGCGCAGGGAGGTTACCTTCAAATATCTCTAAACCTTCCATTCTCTATTTTCCTATGGAATTTCATCCGTGAAACGACCTGGCTCTACTTCAGACTTTCCATCTTTCTTTCTATGAACATATAAGAGTGAGTCATTAGTACACTAGGAGCATCTTTTAGATAAAAGCCAGCCCCATCTCTGAGCTAAACATTAGAAGATTTTTTTTCCAACGCCTAATTCTCACTGATGATAAAGCACTTTCCTATTTTTGCAGTACTACTCACCTAAAGGAATGGATTCCCCCAGTCATTACACCGCGGTGTCGATAACTCTTTGACATGAGATTGTGTCAGGCCTAGCTTTGGTAGTTGAGTTCTTCCAATAACATAAGGGCCATCGACCGCATTGCTTGGAATGACCTTCGAACCGAAAACATCTTCTTTCTTGGGGCTTGCACTTGCCATGTATGTTTAGTCACTACTTTCTGTGTCTGCTTAGTCGCCCAATAGAAAATGCATAGGAAGATCTATTTCACCGAAGTCAGACTGTCTTGGATAAGCTCAAGCTCAATAAATCAATCGATCATGGTATTCACGGTCCAGCCCCTATCAGCATAGATTCTGAAACAAAATGGTATTCGAGATCGGGCACCCAAGCCGGGTTCGATATCAATCAGTTCGGTTCCTCCCACCCGCGTGCATGTCTTGGCTTTCCAGAATCTCTTTAGAAATTGATATGATTCCATAGGCAGGCATGCTCCTCTATTTCGTAGTTGGGGCATGATGGCTCCATTGAAAGCTCCTGACATGGCTTGGCCGGCAAATCCTTGATCGTGAGCTCTACCAGCTTTCCTAACCATTGGGGACAGGGCTTTCCTTGCAACCTTTGAACATTAGCTCCGTTGACTGACTCATTGGCTGCACCAGCAACTTCTGATCGTCAGCTTCTCATTGCCAGCTCATGATCGCTAGGGGAATTGCCTGACTTGCACCTTCCTGAGAGACATGGGCACTTGCCCCTCAATCTCTTCCAGCGCAGGCATTTTCTCCTAGATTTCTTCTCTTTCTTTCTTTCCGTGTGGTTTTCCCAAATAGGAATGATTCTTAGGTTGAGAACTCCTCTGAGCAAAGCCCAGAACCCGTTCAACGCTAGAGAAAAGGAAAGGAGTTAGTGAGCAGTCCTCTAATAGCTCCTTTTTTGTTAGTAGGTTCGGTTTCTATCCCAGCTAGGCTTGCTAGTTGTTGAATCCGACCGGCAAGGGATCTATTTCATTGAGTCAGATAGCTCAATTTGTGCTAATCCAGCAAGCAGAATCCTCAAATTCAGATTAGTCTTTATCCTCCAAAGTCAGGATTTCGTCTAATAGTCAATTTTTCCTCTATCTGAAGCCTATTCTACCAGCCGCAAGGAAAATGTCGGCGAATTTCAACCCTTACCCCACAGCACTTATGTAGCATCAGAAAAAAAGTCAGGAGAGCTCCCCCGGACAAGGGAGAGATCCCATCCCGGGAAAGCGAAAGCCCAGAAGACCTTCTTCAATAGCTGCGGAATATGCCAGAAAGCGAAAGCCAAGAAGACCGTCTTCAATAGCCCCTGCTCCACTCCAAGAACTCATGCTCCTGAAAGAAGGTATACAATCCTATACACGAACAAGAAAGCCAAGGCAAATGAAAAGATGGCTAATCCAGTAATGTCGGCTTCGTATGGCTTAATCCTTTCAGACAGGTAGAATGAAAGGTAGTTCGCTGGATTTTTTCCAGAGGTGCTGGTTCGAATCCGGCTCGTGACAAGGCCTTTGGTCATATAATATCTCGGCGCCTCCGTTCGTTTTCTTGTTAGACGGATGACTCTCCCGCTGGTAAACATGGGATAGGATCCACTCTCAGCTGAGCTTCTTTACTGTCTCTTTTGCTGGTTGTTCAATACTCCCATCAATCAAGGGAACGTTGTGCGGTAGATCTGCCATCTGCAGCGAAGGAAGGATAAGAACAAGACTCGTGCTGAGAAAGACCATGCAAGATCAGTAGGTAAGTAAACCTTTCGTCCAAGTCCTTCTTCTATTCGTTCTTTTCTTTCTTTGAGCATCCACAGCTAAGGCTTTCGCTAAATCCCTTCTTTTGTTCATTAAGCACTCTATTTATTACGAACTGTAACGCCTTATTTATTCTCTTTAAGCAGTGAGTCAGAGTCAGCAGTAACTCCATTTGTTAAATTATGTTATGCTTCATGCTTGTTTTGTTAGAACTTTTAAAGCAGGGATTTTAGGCTTGCTCAACCGAGCAAGGAAGGATCATATTCTTAACACATGCTAATCGAAGCCTAGATAATAAACTTTGAAATTGAATCCCTAAAATCTGCAAGGAAAGCGGCTACGCGACTTGATCCAAGCAAGCACTCCACTCTCGTAATGAAGTCTCCTGTACCCATTATGCTCTCTTCTTCATTGATAAGAAAGAAAGGTAGAAAAGAAGAACCTATAACCTATATAGTATAAATAAACTCTTCTTTTCCACCCGTCTTTAAGGGTCGATAGCTCTCCAAAGTTCCGACTCTCTCTTTCTATATGCAATAATTTGAATCACCTACTTGGTACGCCCCTTCTGGCACAACACACACCCCCACTCACAAGAGCACACCTGAAATTCGGATAGAGCACACCACCCTAATCCCTAAACCAAGGAAAGGACCGCGGTCATACTTTTAAACGAGATAGGCCTTACACCTGGGGCGATTGATCGATTCTGCCGTTGACTCGAATTCTTCGGGAACGAAGGATACCAGTACCAGACTAATAGAATAGAATCGTCGAGCACTATAATCCGACGGACCGACCTAGTGATAGGAAGAGAAAGAGTAGCTCGCAACTCGCAACTGGCGAGCGATCGATTGGGGATTGATTGAGTGCCCTATTACAGAAGGCCGATGGGTAGACCCAATATCTATCAGTACTCGCGATCTGGGGAGTACCTAGGGAACATCTAAGGCCTCTACATTGAGGGAAAACCTGCTCTACGTGAAAAAGGAGAATTTGCATAACCTCTGTTCTGTTTTCCTTGGGCATTGGAACAATCACAAGTGCAGGAAAGAACTTGTTGATATAAGAAGATCTCTTACCATATGGTCTTAAGTTGAGTATAGTACTCAGCAACAGTCATATCCCCCTGACTAAGATTTTGGACTTCTTATTCAAGCTGGAATATCTTAGCTTCATTTCCTATGGAATAAAGATCATGGAAATAAAAGACCATACCTGTTTAGCCGATGCCATAAACATAAGACTGGTAGCAATTGTAGGCTCAATTGCATTGAGAAGCCATGACATGACCAGCTGATTTGTGGAACTCCAGTCAGCCATCTTGGTCTCACTCATATTGGGGATCAGAGACAGAAGGACAGCGGGCTGATACATGAAGCTCCATAAACGCTTTCCTCCAATGAACAGACGAACCGAGCGAGCTCAATGCAAAGAACTCGAGTGAGGAGATCTGGTTACTTTGTATAATATGTAATACGAGGAGGCAATGAATATGGAATGGTTGGTTGTATACCGAGGCAATGCTAATGGAAGACGGAAGTCAGACAAGGCGATGACTATTGACATAGCCTATAGATTTGGCAATTCATATTGTTCAATAGAAAGAGAAAGACGAGCTAAAGCCAAGCGAACAACAGCTATAACAACAAGAGTGACTCCTTCCTGTTCCTGTGGCTTAGACCCGCGGCTTGCTCACAGCGTGGTAGACGTGTTTTGCATGAAGACAGAGGCAATGCTATGATTCTTTTCAGCCAAAAGCCTATTCTTTATGGTGTGCCAGTTGCTGGTCATAATCCCTAAAAATAGAGGTAACGGGACGGACAGTAAATCAGATAAGAAGATAAGGGACGAGAGGTAGCGGTTCTGTGGTTCGGCGGGTAGAGGAGATCACTATGAAGAATAAAAGGCATCGGAAGAGGGCTTTAGCCCAAGAGGTAGCATTTGGGAACGATCCATATCAATTGGTATGAAAGCCTACAGCAAGAAAGAAGGAAAGAACGAATGATAGGAATGTAGCGGAAGAAAAAAGTTCTTTGAAGGGGGCCCACCGCCCTCCTAGCCACCAACAAAGGGATCGCTACAAAGGACCCACCACAATCAACCACCTATTATCATCTAGAAACAGTAGAGGCGCCTCTCTTTGATCGATCACGGCCATAGTTGGATAACGGCTATAGCGGTGACGTTATCTTTCTACGCGAGCAGTCTGGTCTAGCTCATCTGATCCTCACCACCCCCTATCTAAGCTTGTGACCTGCTACCAAAGATCCTCATCTGGCTTATCTGCTTGTCATAAGGACTCTTCTTCTGTAACAGCTTTTTTCAACCAATAAGAGAAATAGCCTATCTTCTATCTAACCTTGAGCCCGGTATCTTGATTGCAGCTACTTTGATTTTTCTCTTCCTTTGCCTGCCTGTGAGAGCTTTCATCTACGCTACGATCTTTTTTTATATTCTAAATTTCTAACCAAATGAAACTGATTCAATGGCAGCCCTTATTCCTTTAATATCTCGAGAGCAATGAAGGGGGAAGACTCGGATCGGAGCATCTTACTGTACGAATTCAAGATTCATTAGTGGGAATTGCGGCTCGTTCCGAACTCCACTGGGGTAATAGCTATGGTAGCCTCAAATCTCAATACGGAAAAACTTCCTTCTCTGAAGAGGAATTCCCGGCCACCACTGGGAAATTCTTTCATAATTCATATCTCCCTACTCATCAAGAGTTTTCTTCTTACCGAGGAAGTCTCAGCACATCGTTCTGGATGAAAGCAAGGAAGCTCGCCTATGTGGAAGAAAGAAAGAAGTCAAGCTGCACGCAATCCAAAATCAAAAGAGAGAAGCCAGTCACGGAACACTAACAGAATCTCTGTTCAAACAAAAACGACAAGCAAACCCGAAAACGAAAGGGTCACCTTCTCTAGTAAGCAAGTAGACTTTTCTCTGAGCCCCCAGGGGTAGCAAAGCTAGCTCTTCGTATCATTGGCATTGGGCAGGTGAACCCGGGGCACAGTCACCAGACATCTCAAAAACGGTTTTCTTAAGTTATTCCAAGGAAGGAATACCAGTCATAAAGTGATTATCTGCTTCTTTTTATTTAAGAAAAGGCATCAATCAAGTTCTCATCGATGACTGATCCTTCAGAAGATCTCATTTTGGAGATAAAGTTGACCGCTTAATTTCCCATTTCCTCTTCATCAGAAATCTAGCTACCCTTGCTTGCCCTTGCCATCCTTCATTTTTATGATGAGACTCCTTCGCTATCTAGTCGCATATGAAATAGGATGAATTTCTATTTATAGCGCTCAAAAGCTCCGAGGTGAAGGTAACCAGGGTACCCCTAACAGGACCAAGCATCACTGTAGACTCCAGGCGCCCAAAACGATCAAAAATCCGTTTTATAAGTCAGCATACTCCGTAACAACCCGCATCCTCTCCACAACGACAAGACCCTTCCGATTACCACGAGAAGAACCTTAGCTTACCAAGCTAGCTTACTAAGCTAAGCGCGAAGGGATTTTGAGTTATTCGTAGATTGCACGAGCTAGCCAGAAGGTAGCGTAGCTTGCTTCTAGAAGATTCTATAGTGATCCACTGGAATCGGCCTCGGGTGAGGTGCGGGATTTGCCACTGTTCCAGCCGCCAGGATACCCAAGATGCCATCAACTGCTAGTTGGATGTATGCCAGAGTCCTAACAGATTAAGCGGAATGAGCGCCCTAAACAAAATAATTAAAAATTCGCACAGGGCAGATATGAGGAACCCGGATTATGGACAAAAAAGAGAATCAATCAAAGAAAAGATTAAACTTTAAAGAACGCCCGAAGGCAGTCAACTTTCTAGCCCGAAAGCTCGCACAAGTTGAGCCTCGTTTATGTACCGAGAAAGATAGCCCTCTCATTATTGGATTTTGCAACTATACCGCTCAGAAAACCGAGCACAAGCAAGGAAAAGAAGAAGGCGGGAATTTGTAAGGGAAGAAGAATCGTGGCTAAGCTCTTCAATCACCAAGGAAATGATGAAGAGCTAACATACAGGCTGAAGCCATACTCTGAGGAAAGGGATCTCAAGCAAAGGATAATGGGCATTACAGAACCCGAAGAACCCACGTCGCAGAAGAAGATTTACCTCAGTGAAACCAGTCTCGATTGTGCTAATGTGTACAGAAGCCAAGAACCTAGTATACCGGATTACGCGACTTGGCCACTCCAATTAGCGGGAACAAGCAGCGATGAGAAGGACCACGCCGTTCCAGTAGTCCTGCAGAGGGACTTTGGAATGGAATGTGAATGCGACGCACGCAGAGATGTGGCAGAACTTTGGATCGAAAATGAAGAAAAGATAAGCGAGGATGAAAGTAAAAGTTGTCTTGAAAAAAGTATCGGTTACAATTAGCGAACTGTGTAGAGGTAGAAACCTGAACTGAGGATCAATGATGACTGAGAGAGGCAGAGGAGCAACGAAGACTTATAAAGAGCCAAAGGGTGGTTGAGAATCAGGCCTACTAGGATAGGAAAGTGAGCTAGGCCCCGAAAATGCTCAAAGGTGGGGTTAAATAAAGTCTTGCTACTTGGGAAATAATTACTACTGAACCGCTTATCATAGAAAAGCAAAGAAGGGATTGACCGAGAGACCGGAAAAAGAAGGAGAAGCAAACTACCCTTCGGTGTATAGCTGTTGTGGCGAATCGGTTGTTGCTGTTTTTGACAATGGTAATGGTCCAAGCGAGCGATTGGAGCGGACCGGATGTAACAAGGGGGTTCGCTCGAGAGACCTGAGACGCGCCTCTTATTTCCTTCTATTAATCCTCACAAAGAGGACAAGGAAATTCAGCAATGAAGCAAGGCAGTTTGGCTGTTTGATTCTTGCTCTTGAGCGGTTAATGGAAGGGAACGGGTGGTTGATGGCAGGGAATGGGCAAGGCCCTAAAGCTAAGGGCCAGATTCCTTCTAAAGAGTCTCCTTGTCTTTGTAACAAGCATGAATGAAGGAAGTCAGCAACGAGAGAGAGGTCCGATCAAGCTGTCTCTCTTGCTTTTGAGTTAGCTAATGGCAGGAAGAAGCGGAGAAGATCCCATGTTGGAGGGACTACTAGCCTTCTAACAAGACCATCTCTCTATTACCTGTCGTAGCTGACTTTAGAACTAGGAAGCTAGGAGAAACTGCAGCTAACCCCTTGAACTATTTCATAACCTGCGGTGATAGGCTCTAGGAAGCAAGGTAGAGATGTTCTTAGTTGCTATAAGTAGCTCTTCCTCTGGCTCTTCTGCTTGCCAGTCGGATTATTCCCCTCCTTTTTTAATTCCTTTTGGAATAGATGTTCTTTTGGCTTTCTTCTTCCAAATCTCTAGAGGCAGGCATGGGTAAAATAGAAGAAAGAACTCAAGCTAGAAGCCGACAGTGATTCAATAACCTACCAATCTGGGCTATCAGCAGAAGATTCCTACTTTATAAGTGGGTGTTCCTCGAAGCTTAGACGAGTTGAATGGAAGACAAACTGTCACACCATTCTGAGGAAGTTTACTGGTTCGACTGTGAAAAGAGAGAAGCTGATGTTGATGCCCTATCTTTATTCTTCTCTGCCCTTAAACAATAGCAATAGCACGAATCCTAAGCTACGGCACGCGAAGGAATGGTTCGATGCATCATGGGTGGATTTGAAATCCATTTTGAAAATGACATAAATAAAGTAGATGATTGAGCCATTAGCAGGCAGTCATCGATAAGTGTAGTCAT
>JAIZFV010000074.1:0-83473 GCA_021234005.1 Nephelium lappaceum
GAAGAAGAGAGAAAGGAGAGAGACGATGAAGAATAGAGAGAGAAATGAGAGAGATGTGTTTTTATTTTAAATCATTTTTTAAATTTATTTTTTTTTCTCAAACTAATCTCCACCATCCATCTTTAGATGGATGGTGGAGATCTAATTAAAAAATATTTTAATTAAATTTTTAATTTTTTTTAAAATTAATCTCTATCGTCTATTTCAAATGGACGGTAGAGATCTGATTAAATTATTTTTAATTTATTTAAAGTTTTTAAAATTTATTTTAAAAGAAAATTAAAAAAATAAATTTGTTGAGGGGTAATTCGTCTTTTAACACCTTTTCAACGGTCAAAGAGATTATTTAACGGTCAAATCCAGTCAATCCGTTAGTCAGGGAGGTCATTGTAAAAAAATTAAAAAGTTATATACGCCTGTAAATATGAAATTTACTTGTAGGCTGTGGTAATTTCCCTATAAATTTATCAAATATGAATTATATTTGATGTTATGACATCAACCATATTTCTTTAAATATAAACAATCTATATTTTGACAATCATCATTTATAATTATACCATATTTCAAATTAAAGAGTATATTAGAGAAACACTAAAATATTAAATTTTAAATAATATATTATACAATTTATATAAACAAAAAAGGTAAAAATATAGAAAACTTAAATAAACATTTCATATTTAATGCATGAAATAAGTATACATATACAGTTTGAATAAAAAATAAATATATATATAAGAAAATTCATTCAATAATTTTGAAATAAATGTATATTTTTTTATATCATATAAACTAATAAATGAAATATACATGTATAATTTAAAATAAAATGACACAAAATTTTTTTAGGACGGGCTTGGGTACCTACCCTAGCCCCCACAAGCCTGTGTCCTTGCTATTAATTGCGTTTTGTCAACCTCAACGCCGCTTGTTTAAGTAAATATTGTCAAATTCTTAGTTCGAAGTCTCAAATATTTTGTCAATTAAATGGATGGAAAGTAAAACACCTAGCCACTAGATCGCCTCCACTTTTGTGCATATCAATCATGACTATCTGAAATTATACATAGAATTCAAACTGCAACCAAAATTCGTTATCCATTTATAAGAACTGCACCAACTTAAAGCACAAAAAACAGATATTATTGGATTACAATCGAAGGGAATTCCCTCCTTCGACAAACACACTTATTGTCACTGGTCACAAGTCAATCATTGAAACATTTATCACAACTCGTAATGATGTAAAATGTCACTGTTGTGGTGCGATGTCGCTCCTCTCCCTCTCTCTAACCACGACCTGAAACCCCACCCCTAACCATAGCAGTGAGCCCGATATCAAACCAGGGTGTACCCTGTGGTTCCACAACTTGAACCTCAAACTTACGAAGAACAGAAGGGCCACTATTTTCATCTCCACGAGTGCCAACTCCTTCCCCAAACAGACCCTAGCCCCAGCTTGGAAAACTGGATATTTGTAAGGACTTTGTGGACAGAAAGTGCCGTTTTTCAACCATCTTTCGGGCTTGAATTCCAGAAAATCTGGACCCCAGATGTTTTTCATCCTCCCCATTGCATAAGAATGGTAAGTGACCCTTGTACCCTGCTAACAAATGTTCCATCCGCCAAGACATCGTCTTGTTGTGCAAATTTTGAATCAAATTGAACTGGTGGGTAGAGTCTCAAGCACTCATAACTGAAGCATGTAAATAATTCATTTTCCTTATTTGATTGTAGCTAGCAAATTCTTGTTGCCCTGCCATAGCTTGATCCGATTCTGCCCGGATTTTGGATACTACTTCCGGGTGGTGTGCTAGTAGAAGAAGAATGTTGTCAATGCTGAGGCCATTGTGTCACGGCCTGCCAAAATAAAGCTTACAACAATGTCTCTCAAATGCTTGTCATCTTCGATGCAATTCATGAATCTTGATAGGAGATCTTGCTTGGTTTGAAAATCCTAGTTTCCTCTTCTGTAGGATCACCTCCATTGCAAGAACGTTAACAATCTTAATGGCCTTCTTGAGCTCTTTCTCTGTGCCAATGTTGAAAAGTCGTTTCAGTTTCCAGACTAAAGGCCGTGCTGCCATTGCTCTCTCTGCTGATAGTTTTTGATGCCAGATCAAATGAATTTGCAAACAAAGATATAGGCAGTGATGTTGCCAGACAACAAGGGTCTAATCCAAATGAAAACTTGCATATGTTATCGAAAGAAAATCTTCGAAAAACTTCTTGTAAGTCCAACCTACTGCTGTTTTTTGATCCAGCAGCTGATGACAGAAGTGGGACAAGTCTGGATTCGATCTCGTTTTTGACTATATCGAAAGCAAAAGTTCGAATAGAGATGCTTGCAAGCTCTAGGCTAGCAACTTTCTTTTGCAACAGCCATGAATCTCCGTCGACGTTGAAAATTCCTTTCCCAAGAAGATCGCCGAGGATGGTGGAGAAAGGTTCCCTTTCGGGAAGTTTTCAAATCTGGTTTTGAGAATGTATTCAACGTTGTCAGGATTTGCTGTGATAGTGTTGTTCAGGACATGAATTGTGATAGTTTTGGTTGGAGATTTCTGGAGAAGATGTGTGTACCAGTCACAAAGATTGTTGAACTCTTTGGACCAAGATGATGATAGATAAGCAGAGCAAACATCACAGTTGCAATAAAATCTCCGCTTCGTAAATTGGACTAAAACAGACAAGACAAACAATGGAACAATCAAAAGTAGTAAGAAGAAGAAAATATGAGTTAGAATTGGCTGCAACAATGGAGCAACTTGGAACTCCATTGATGCAACTGAGCTAGAAAAGTGAGAATAAAGGAGACTCATGAACACCTTGCAATTTATAAGGCTTGTAAATCCTACTAATAACTCCCTCATGAATTATGGAAGCCCAATAAAAGCGCTAGACAACCATGGTATATATAGAACTCATCAACAAGATTTATCCAATGATGCCCATTTGATTGGATGGTAAAAAGCACTCATTTAACTTGATAATAACCAAAATTCAAGTTGATATAGCAAATAGTATGTAAATATATATATATAGAGAGAGAGAGATTTTACCATCTGTCTCCTAACTTTAAAAAGTTAGGACGAACCAATTAAATTATCTATTGCATTTGACTTAAATAGAAGAGGGAATTTGTTTTAGAAGAGATAATGTAATGGATGAATTTAATTGGTTCATCCTAACTTTTTAAAGTTATGAGACATTGATAGTAAAATCAATATATATATATATATATTACATTAACGACCAATATCCTATTGCCACCATCCTATGTTATCTTATGATAGTGTATGCTTATTTAGTCTTGCAATTACTCATTTTCAAATAGTTATACCGCAAGCAATATAAAAATAAATAAATAAATAGCATGTTGCATTTATTTTATCATGATAATTCTATAATCAATTATATTAATTATTATTCGATTACATTGAATTATGAAAACAAGAAGTCCCTACACCTTGGGTGGTTATGAATTATATTGACCTAGGAAAAATAGGACATTGTTCCACATAATGAGAAAAGTTCCAATGCATCTGACAAATATGTTTTAACTATCTAAAATCATGACATGAGATAAAAGTCCCTTATATAATCGCATAGGTTTCTCATGTAATTAATAATTCATATTTATCAATGTATCTTAATTTCAAGTCTTATATATTATAATTGGGTATTATCTTATCAGTTTAAACTAACAGATTTGATGATAACTAACACGGTATCAGATTTTGGAGGTCTTTGGTTTAAATCTTCTTTCTCTCCTTTATACTTTAGGTTTGATAGTAACTAACAATATCCACATATCATGATCTAAATCTGGATTAAGTTAAATTGACTGTAATAGTGTGGATCCTATTTTTTAATCTTACGTTAATGTCTTTTACACCTTAAGTAGAATATTTTGTAGGAGGAAATGAATATTTTTTTCACAACTTATGGTATGATATATATATATACACACACATTATTATGAAATTTGGTGTAATATAATTTTATAGTCTAATCAAGGATAAAAGTGGTCTTATGTTGATACATTAATTCATAGTTTAAGTGGTTAATGCACTTCTCATTTATATACGTGATCAGAGTTTAAGTCTCACTAAACATATTAATTATTATACATGGGGAGTTTTGTGTTTTTACTTTTGTGATAGACTTCTCTTCATGGTATGGAAGTAGATTTTCAAACTATACATAATATTTAATGTCATCAAGTACCAATGAACCTTTAACTATTCACATCGGAGATATCCGAAATAAATGGCTCCCTTTTGCTGATGATTTAGCATATCAAAACAAATAGATCATGTGAACTGTAATGCATTATGCTTTGAGATCACGCAACCTATTGTTCAAATGACAATATTTGATGTCAAACAAATTGTAAAATTGTAAGCATAATGCATTACATAATTTTGAAGTCATGATATGAACCGATTCTGTCTGAAGTAGGTAAATATTATAATTGAGATTATAATTTCCAAATGAGTGGGAAGTGATTAACAAGACTTCTAGTAGTTTGCATCTTATCTGATTTAGTAGTTGCTGTTGTAACTTGACACCAAACAAGATCTGCCACGTGCATAGCCTTCTATGATTTTGTTTCTGATTATCAATTTCAGCTGAGTAGACGTTGATTGACGATGAATAGCATCCACGTTTGGTGCATTGCAGAATTTGAAACCACACATTTTTATCATGCAGGAATCTCCTTTACCAAATATTTTATTTGCTAATATATATATTATTAACAAACACATTAAACATACCAAAATCCACTCGAAAAGCAAACGAAAAACTAAAGTTTGAAGGCGAAAATTAAGTGTTCAAAAGGTGTGATCACATTGCCTTCATCTCCTTCTCCTCCACCACTAAAAACCATCACTCCTCCTCCTTCTCCTCCTTTTCCACCTTAACTTTCACTTCTAATCGTGAAGCAATTCATGCCATTTCTAGTTTTCGTCATGTCATCCACCTACAGCGCACTACCCCATTTCTCAATCTCCCCTGCCATTACTCGACCACTTCTTTCATCCCTTCCTCCTCCTCCAAAAATCATTGCTCCTTCTCCTCTTCCTACTCTTCCACCTCAACTTCCACTTCCAACCGTGAAGCAATTCGTGTCATTTGCATTAAAATGGTTCAAACCATTTGCTACTTCATTGCCTTTTATTTTTTTTTATTTTTTTTTGCTAATTGGTTAAGGAATTAACCAAGTTGGTTGAGTTGGATCAAGTTAACCAAGTATTAGGCCCAGCTTAGCAAGTACATGTCGGAGCAAGTAAAACCCATGATTTAAAGGTTCACGGATTAGTGGAACCCTAACTATTGAGTATTCTGTGAGTAGTTGGACCTACCTGTCGAGTTTTATAACATTGATATTGATATGAAAATTATAATCCTTAGCGTTTACGGTTTTAACTTGAATCTACATACTTATAATTCTAAGCTTGCAATCAGTAATATTGTTTAACTCCAACTTTTTATTTTAAATCACAACATTTTTTAGTATTGATGGTTGTATATCTTCTTATTTGTTTTAATGTAGAGTTTTACATTCCATCAAACACATTTTATAAGTTTTGTATGAGTTGTTACCTCTTATTATTATGGAAATGCTTATCTAACAATTATGAAATTAGACATTTAAAATGTTCAAGTAGTAACTAATCTTGGTGAATGCCAATAAAACTTTGATTTGTGTGATGTAACTTTATAAAGAAAATTACTTGCGATCTCATTTCAAACGATATTATAATTGATTTATGATTACTATATCATTGACTAAATGGTTGACTGTGTTTTCTCGCATTAAAGTTACAAATGATGTGTTATAAAAATTCATGTTGTTAAACAACATATATTGGCAATAACTATGATATATTGTATCTAGCTTATATCAACACAATCTACAATGGATTCTCCTTATATGTTCTCTCTGGCAAAATTAATGTAGGAATAGAAATCCCAATGGGTAGATACCCCTTTAAGCTTAAGGTAGACTGAGGTTCCTTTTATTGTCAAACAAACTTCCTTTTTTCTTATAGTGCTTGATATGTTTCTTATTTCTTTCTCCAAAACTAGGGTTCCCTAAAAGACCCTTTTTAGAGTTTTTCAATCCTTATAGGGTTAGGTATAATGGATGAAATATACCATCTTTGACAGGTTTGATCTATCTCAGAAGTTTGGGTCCTAACTTCAGAAATAGGTGGTGAAGCTGAAAGAGAGGGAGTGCAAGACCTAGCCCTATCCTTGGTTGGGAAAATCCTCTCCCTCAAAAAGGTAAACAAGGAAGGATTTAAGATGGTCATTGAACAAAGCTAGGGAATAATAGGAAGTGTGGAGATAGATGCTATAAGAGAAAATTTCTTTGTTTTCCATTTTAGCAGATCTAAGGATAGAGCCATGGTTCTCACGAAAGGACCTTGGCCTTTCAACAAAAGCCTTGTTGTGCTCGAAATACCCATAGGCCTAGGTCAAATCTCAAAAATGACTTTCAAGATGAAATTCTAGGTGCAAATCTACAACATCCCTCTAATATGCACGGATAGAAGTATTGTGAAGCTCTTTGCAGAGATGATCGGGGAGATCATTGAACTCCCAACTGAATCCAAAAAATGTTGGGGAAAATTAATCTGAGTTAAAGTTAGAATGAACATTTCCAAACCACTGCTCCGAGGAATTAAGGTTTGACTAGAGAAGTTTGACACAATAATAATTGCTCCTCTCAAATACAAGAGACTTCTAGATTTTTGTTATGTCTATGTAATCGTTCGTCGAGAGATTGCACAATTGACAAAGAAAAAAATAAAGATGTGGAGCTTAAGCTAACTATGTCTCTTAGTTCAAAGCCTTTTCTCATGCTAAAACAAGAATGGATGTCACTGTGGACATTGAAGTTACGACAAGAGAGAAAAAGCCAAATTCCCCTACGGATAGTGCACCCCAATTGACTTATCCTTGTGAATACTTTTGATAAAGCTTAATTGTTTTCATCTACCATTTAGCTAATTAATAAATGAACAATGTAGATCAAATCTACGTCTCTATCAATCTATATCTGATCTCCATGAATAGAGATCTTATCTTCCCTAACTATGAGAATGTGTTAGCGGTAGCGAACGTGGCTAGCCTTATTTGCCATATAATCATCTCTATCTCAGATGGAGATGTTCACAATGAGGGTCGCCTCATCCCTTATTGTAAGGCCTTAATCATAGCGAGAAAAGGCTTCCCTTACCATTACGTCTCCATGGATAGAGATTCAATCTAGGTTGATGGAGATCTAGTGAAGATCTAGATTGGATCTTCTTTATCCATATTATCATATGGATGATATAGGTCCAATCATCCAATTTTTATTCTTTTTTTATTTTTTTTTTCAATTGTCTATTTTTAAAAAATCAATTTTTTTTTGGGAGAAATGATCTCAATTATTCATTTCAAAAGATAAATAGTGAAATCTAACCAAACTTTTTTTTTTAATATATTCACTTTTATTCGAGTTTAAAAATATGGTTTTTTGTTTAATTTTTATTTTCATTATATTTTATTATTTTAATAAGTCGAATGACTAAATAAATTTTTAGTGAAAAATACCAAAAATGGCCATCCTAAAAGTTGTAAATTAGTTTCTAGCCACCAATTTTACAAAATTTATTTTAAACTCTCAAATAAATTAATTGCAACCCATACCTACTTTACCCAAATTGCCTCTGCCATAAAATTTACCCATCTACCCTTATTTTGTAAAATTCAAATAAAACCTTGATGCAAAATTATGAAATTCCCCTCATATATATTAAGCGCATATAACACAAGAACCAAATCATTTTCCATCGCATTCCATCAAAACACGAGCCTCCGTTTAAGACTCAATAACTAGTTTGCGACCCGATCGTTCATTGCTACCGTCGCCAACCTTGTCGCACTTTGACAGACCTTCGAAGACATCCTCAGACTACCGGTGAGCTTATTCACTACCTCCAATGTAGAAGGTACATGACCGGTGGCCTCCATTGTGCTTGTCTGAGTTTTATTTGTGATATTTTGAATTTTGATTTTGATTTATCGAGTTTTTGTTTTTTTCCTTTTTTTGTTATGGATGTTGGATAATGTTGATTAGGGTTAGATTAGGCTAGTTTTGGTTGGATTTGAATGGACTCGGCATGACAATAGAGGTTTTGGTGGTGTGACTCGTCGAAGAAGAAGAACCGGCGATAACTGAGTTTTTTGGGTGCAAACAACCTAATTTTGAGGTGTTTGCAGCCACAAAACCCGATTTTTTAGAAAAGTCTAGGTTTGTAGGTGTAGACGAAAAACCCGAACTTTTCTAAAAAATTAGGTTTTATGGCTATAGACACCTCGATTTCACCCACACAAAACCTAGTTTTTAAGAAAAGTCTGGATTTTTTGTCTACACCCACAAACTCGGACTTTTCTAAAAAAATCAAGTTTTTTGTGTGTGGAATCGGGTTGTCTGCAATCACAAAACCTGATTTTTTAGAAAATGATTTTTTTTAATTAAACTAAATTAATTTAAGCAATTAATATTGGTTTAGAAAATAAGTTAATTAAATTTGAAATTTTAATTAATTTAGAAATAAATTAAATTAAATGTATTGAAAGTATTCTAATAATTAAAATAAAAAAAATAAATAAACATGATTAAAATAAAACAAAAGTAATTAAAATAAGTAAATGAAATATAACTTAAAATTAAGAAGATAATTAATTAAATTTTAAATTTGATTAATGTAATTGTAATATGTTAATTTAATTTGTTAATTAAAATTAGATTTATAAATTAATGAAAATTTTAAAATAATTAAGTTTAATTAAAGTAAATATTCAATTAATTAAATTAATGTTATTATTATATTTTGATTTGTTTCATACAGATGCAAGTCAATTATAAGTTTAGTTCACAGATTATTCCCAAAGATATATCGAGAAGTACACACTATAGTTTCAAAGAGATTGCTAGTCTAAATGAAGCTCTTATTAAAAGAGAACTCTTAGAGAGGTTCTTGGGTGAGACCCTGTTCAAACACTTGATAGAAATAACCTATAATTGGATGTTGGTTGTCCCACTGATTTTGACCATTCTTGCTAGAGAGTTAGAGATTCTTCGTGCTAGTTCTGATGAGATGTGATTTGAAATTAGAGGATGACTATATAGGTTTGGAAAGTAGGAGTTCTTATTGGTGATAAGACTCCGATTCGGGCGTATCGACGTAAATCTCATTAAGGCGTGGCAAGATAGCAAGAGTAGTCTTCTATGGCGACTTTTCAAAGGAAAGGCACCGATAGTGAAAGCTATTGTCCTCGTGATCAAGTCACCAACGAATTTAGATGCAGATGACACCTTGAAGTTGGCTAATATAGTTATGGCCTTCCAACCATTTGTAGCCTAGATGAGTGCCAAGCCATGTATAAGGTGTCGTGGGTCATGATAGAGGATGTAGAACTGTGGAATGCGTTCCCTTAGGGCACACTAACATATAGTAAATTTCTCGACCATCTCCGTCAGGTGATTACTAAGGAACAGCTTAGGAGGGGATGTCAGGTTAACCTATATAGGTTTGTTTGGATGTTCCAGATACAACACTTACTATATGTTTTTTATTATTAATGAAAATTGTTTAGTTTATATATATGTATGCATATATATATATTGTAACTATATGTTTTCTTTTTGTTTACTATGCATTATAGTGGTGGCTTGTTAAAATGTTCTTGTACTTGGACGGCAATGTAAGGGACAAAATACCAAACGATGTGGATATGCCAAAGTTTGAGAATTGGTATTCTAATAACAGAAAAAGAAAGGATGCAGGAGATTGTATGAATGAGCTTCACTTTATAAGTGTCTACCTTAACCTAAATTTGATTCCATTTGTTTGATATCCTTACATGTAAAATATTAATTATATATGTATATATATATATATTTATATTGTAGTGCATAGAATCGAGGCGGATTCTTGAGGCCATTGACGATGAGAGAGAGACAGAATGGAGGTTCTTTGACCCGTAGTATTTGGTTGGAGAGAAAGTCCATAAAATTAGCGACAGAAGGGGTTATGACGACGATGATGTTGAGGGTGATAATGATGTTGAAGGCGATGCTGATTATGATAAGCAAGTGAAGGCTAAGAGGGAGTCGAATTGGGAGGAGGAAGAGGATGAAGAGAGGGAACCAAGGACAAAAATTATGCACGATGTATGATGAGGGCACAGAGCATCGTGTGGACCCTCTACCATCAGGTATGAATCTTATATTATTATTTAATTTATAATTGAAATTTGGTGTGAATTATAATTTAATATTATTTATTTATTTACAGGAGCCTAAGACAAAGTTCGGTAAGATGATGAAGCTGTTGGAGCATATTGTCAAGAAGCAGCAGACACAAAAAAAAATAATACAGACACAGAACAAGATACTACATAGCATGGATAGAACACTAAACAAAGTGAAAGATTGGTTAAAAATTAGTGGCCTCTGGATGATAATGTTGTTGAGAGCTCTATCCGGGACCAAGATCATAGCTAGTACATCCATAACTGAGCATGCCATGACTTAGGTGGGGATTATCACATTAATGACTAGGACCGGGCCACGATCAGCATATCCATGAGTCAACACATTGTGACTTAGGACAAAATCATCACATTGATGACCAGGACTAGGACTATGACCAGCACATCCATGAATTAACACGCCATGACTTAGGGAGGATCATCATATTGGTGATGTTCAGGTAAATTTTATATTTATTTTATGTTTCAGTCTTATGTATTGATGTAAATATCTATTTTAAATTTTAAATTTCTTTAAATTACAAGGGGTGATCATCCATGAACGGGGCAAGTGAAAGATTAAGCTATCAGCACCTTGCAGGATGCCACACATGGATCCTCTATACACAAAAAAAAAAAAAAAAAAAAAAAAAAAAAGAGTTGAAGAAAGTGAGGAAGTGGGTGGCGAAGACTGTACCCGATATGTACTAGGAGTACAAAACTATTTCTTTGGACCTCCGGTATGGATAAAAAGTATTATTACTATTTTTAATCTAATTACTAATGTAATGAAATACCTTTTAATTCTTTTTTTTTTTCTTTTTTTGAAGCATTATTGATGATTATTTGGTGCCATGCACTCCAGATATGCTTCGTACCATTGAGGACGTCAGCTTATGGTTGACTTTGATTGATATTGATGGTTATTTGCCTGCGAAAGAAAACAAAAGTTTATGTGTTTAAATTTTAGATGTTATTCATTTTTTGCATCTTTGTTTAATTTTTTGTAATATAACATATTTAATTTTTTTTCTCTTGCGAGCCAACATAGAGTGTGTTTCAATGTTGAATACACCACACTGAAAAAGGAATTTGATCCGTCTACACCTGTTGTCCATAATTACTGAAAAATCTATGCTTTCGGTATAGGAGACGCTAAAATGCCTTGAAGGTCTGCTTAAAATGTAAGTGTCGTTTCAAGATTAAGGGTTTTTATTTGATCTTTCAAATTAGTCTATACCACTAACATTTTCAAATTGCAGGTGCTTCTCCCTTGTTGTTTGCCTTAGACGCATTAGGTCATTTGTAAGGCATGCCTGAGAAAAAAGAAGATAGTGGTGTATGATTCCATATCAAAAGTAGACTTTAATTTTGGAGACAGTCCCTTCAACTACTACCATGTTTTGTACCGATTATCTTGATGTCAATTGGATTTCATGAACAAAACGAAACACTTACACCAATCATGGAAAAAAGATGAGACGTGGAGCATGTCAATGTAACAAATGTGCCTCAACAAGTTGAAGGGTAAATGCCACCTTTGTGCAAAATTTCGCCCGAAATTCATTATATAAAAGTTTTTAATAATCATGTAACTTGTCTTCTATTAATACAAGAATAGTTGTGGAGCATATTGTGCGATCTTTATCCATGACCTTTTAAAGTCCCAAGAGCATGAATGGAAGTCTCACCAAACGAAGGAAGATGCCACTAGAATAAGCAGTGATATGGCGTAAGATATATATATATATTTGTATTCCACACCAGAATACAGAACAGACGATTTCAGATGGTGGACATTAGATGAAGATGGAAATATTGTATATGATTGATTACTATTATTTGTATATAATGTAATTATGTTTATTTTCTAATTAAATTAAAATAGATTAAAATAGAAATAAATTGAAGTAAAACACAAGGCAATTAAAATATAAATAAGGAATAATTTAAATTGATGAAATTCAAGCCATTTGGATGTATTGTTAGGCCTTCGGAAGCCATAAAGAAGGGCCAAAAAAAACTAAAAAAATGTAAGCATCGGGTTTTAATTGCCCTTAAAACCCAAAACTAGGTTTTGATTGGAAATAAAACCCTACTATATTATTTTTTGGGTTTTTTAAAAATATCAGATCTTATGGTCCATTAAAACCCATATACGGGTTTTAAATGGCCATAAAACCTGGTTTTAGAATTTTGTGGTTTTTTATTTGTATTTTATGCTATTTTGTTTTGTTTCCAATGTCCAAAATTATCAAAAAACCATAAAATTGATGTTATATTCAACTTTGGGACAACATTATTAACAAACAAAATGTGCAATGAAACTTAAGTGAGATTGCATAAGGTCATATATACTACTTTCATGTCATGTTACACTCCATTGTGATGATATAATGAGATTTTATAAGTTATATACCCAATTAAGTTAAATTAATGAAATTGAAGATATTTAGACGTATTTTTAGGCTTTAGGAAGTTATAAAAAAGGGCAAGAAAACCAAAAAAAAAATTATTAGAATCGGGTTTTAACGATCCTTAAAACTCGAAATCGGATTTTAATGGTATTTAAAACCTAGTTTTTTCATTTTTTGAAATTTTCAAAAATATCGGATTTTATGGTCTATTAAAACCCGTAAACGGGTTTTAAATGGTCATAAAACCCGGTTTTAGAGTTTTGTGGGTTTTTTTTTTCCATATTTTTATGCTATTTTGTTTGTTTCTAATGTCCAAAACTAACCAAAAACCATGAAATTGATGTTATATGCAACTTTGGGACAACATTATTAACAAACAAAATGTGCAATGAAACTTAAATGTGATTGCACAAGGTCATATATACCAATGTCATGTAATGTTACACTACAATGTGATGATATGGCGAGATTTTATAAGTTGTATAACCAATTAAATTAAATTGATAAAATTGAAGATATTTGAACGTATTTTGAGGCCTGAAGAAGCCATAAACAAGGGCAAGAAAACCAAAAAAATATAAGAACCAGGTTTTAATGGTCTTTTAAACCTAGAACTAGGTTTTAATGGTCTTTAAACCTTGATTTTTTTATTTTTTTTTTGAAAACTTCAAAAATACTGGATCGTTTGGTCCATTAAAACCTCATGAAACCCGATTTTATTATTTTAAAATGAATTTCATAAGAACCGAGTCTTATGGATCAATAAAACCCATTGCCAGGTTTTAAATATCTATAAAACTGTTTTTTTTGGGGGGGTGGGTTGGGGTTGCTTTTTCTTCTCTTACTTTTTATGCCATTTTGTTTGTTTCCAATTTCCAAAACTGTCTAAAAACCGTAACACTGATGTTATATTCAACTATAGGATAATAGTATATAAATTTTGACAAAGTTTCGCCTGTTTTCTGACTATCCGGATCTGATAACACCTACATTATATACCAATGAATAACACTACTACCACTATAAAAACAGAATGAGACTTTTTATTGTCTAACATACATGAAAATAGTGATCCATTATGTCCATTCATCGTTTTCAATGATATGAATAAAAAGTGCTCAATTACAAGATATATAAGAAAATATAGTTATTTTCAAACATCATATATGTCTACTCATCGTTTTCATGATTACTACCATTTTCGTTGTCTTCTGAGCGTGGAATAGGAAACCATTAATCACATCGTCATAGAGTGTGTCCAGTCGCACCACAAAGGCAGCATTTTCGGGAGGTCCTGGCATGCCCAATGACGGCGATGCTCGTCTAAGCCTCTATATTAGCTTCTGCTCTAGTGCCTACATCTCTATAGCTTCTACACTTATCCCAGCATCTACAGCATTAGCTTCATTTGTCCCTCTGACGGCGAATGTAGGGGGGTTAGGGCAACGTAAATGATTGTATCCTTTTTTACCACATTATACACATTTTTCCTTACGACAACTTTCCTCAACTGAAGCAACCCATGCCTCTCTCGGTTTACCTACTTGTCTTCTTTCTTTAAGTGATAGTACAATCATCTTTTTTACTTCTGCAGGAAAATGTCAATCCTTTAGGCTAGAGACAGGATTAATTGGATGTGCATATACAGCTTTAAGCCATTTTTTGCTATAATAATATGACAAAGTATATAATAGTAAACATCATTGAACCTAATATGTATGATACAGAAAGAGTGTTACTATACGACATTAAATAACAAAAATAACAAAGTAAAATTACGATATCTAGTAAAATTATGATATCTGACAACAACAATTGCATGATGACATGACAACTAATCTAAGTCCCAATGACAACATGTGCATAACTGCTGAAAAGGTTGAAAGAACCTATTGCCTAATTCATATGTGACTCCGAACTTGTTTGGTTGTTCAATGGTAGATACTTGACTACCCATCGATACATCAACCATGTAGTTCACATGATTCTTCGCAGCTTTCGTAATCAAGATCTGAGTGTCTCAGCATGAACATGTCTATCATTGTTCCATTTTTGTATATGTCTCAAATATTCACGTGTAGTTGTTATTAGGAATCGACATGCTTTCAACATGCATTTGTTGGGCGACTTTATAATGTTAGTGGTCATCATGCCATATTGGAGAATATGCACATGACCACTTTCTCACGACAGCATTAACCAATTTTTCGTGCATTTTCGGACATAGCCCAAGCATTTCATCCAACTATCTATCACAATCTTCCCTTGTATAACAATATGCTGTAAGGTAAAATATATCCATCACATTTGATTGCTTTTTACAGTATTGCTTCAGGTTTTGTTTCAAGTGGAAGAAACTGTACATGTGTAGGACTTCAGGAAAAAAAATTCTCATCATTTTTGCAATGTTTTTATAATGATTGGATACAATAATCAAATCTGATGACAAATGTTGTGTCTCACCGATAATCTCTTGCAATCTACTTAAAAATTAGATCCAAAATTTGTTTGACTCTTAATCACTATATCCAAAAGCTATGACATAAATCATCTCTTTCCCACTTTTGCATGCAACAACAAAAATCATCCTTTTATAATTCTTTCAAATGGGTGGCATCAACAGTAATAATCGATCTGATGTAGGATCAAAAACCCTGAATAGGGGCTCCTATTGTAACAAACGAATATAAGAATAAGTTGTTTTCATTCGTTTCAACTGTCGTCACTATACCAAGGTTTATTTCTTTTAACATGTAAAAGTACGAAGGAAACTGCTGAAATAACTCACTTGTTTTCCTATATACTAGTTTCTTTGCATATTATAAAAATCTCCAAGTTTTAGTGTACACGACCTGCACGTCATACTACTCCAACTTTTCTACAATCAAAAGCTGGGGTGTAATACTATCAAGCCCCACTTTTTTTGGATACAATGTTATTATAACAATAGTCTTCACACTCCACTAAGTACTCGAAATTGTCCTGGCAACATGTGCGTTTCTACACATGCTTGTACACATACCACATTAAACCACCCTTTATGCATATTGCATGAACCTTAAAATTGTAGCTCAAATCCTTGTTACCGACCTGATATTGAACCGTGCACGAACATCTAACCTTATGTTGATACTTGGAATTAAGAATACATCTTCCAATGGCCACATTTAACTCATATTTACTATAAAAAAAAAATGCACCTTTATATAACATATCACGTCAGATGAAGGTCGACATGGCAATAAAAGTAGCCTCAATTTTGTATTGATCTACACTAGCAACAATTCAGTATGGTTGTGAATGATTGATTTCAAATTATGAACCTGAAAATCTAATTTATGAATACTCTGTGTTCTCTTCATCGTCATCAATAGCTCCAGTTTCCTCATCATCATCTTTTTCCAATGTCTCATCACCATCATTATTTATGTCCCGATCTTCATCATCACGATCATTTCTGCCATAATCAATGTAGCACATTGGACTTGTTATAGATGTAAAAATAGCGACAAAAGTTGAAACTTGATTACTACCACTATAAAAAGCAAAACAATTTTGACCTTTAATCATAGCCGGACTTACAAGTCTATCAACATCTGTTTTCAAATGCCTTGGGTCTGGTATTGAATTAGTGGCATATAAAGGGACGGTAAGGCTAAAACTCTAGAATCTCTCACATTTTTATCAATATAAATCTCTCTATAATCAATTTTTTTGCCTGAAATCACAGTTCGGATACTAAGATCGGTCGTTATAGGTATTTTAACTATGGGCATTCCCTTAGCTCGAAGTAAATAATGCAAACAGATGTCCCATATTCTTCTATTAATGTCAGTCATTGTGTAAATAAAGTCCACCAATCAAGAAAAATTAATATCTTTGGGGGTCCCATCAAAAACATCTCACCCCCAATATTGTTATTCTCATTCCACTTTCCATTGCATCTAATTATTATCATCACTTCACCAATTTATGTAAAATTCAAAGAAAATAAATTAGTCTCACCCATACTCTCATAATATTTAATAACCAATTATATTGCACACACAAAAAAAAAAAAAAAAAAAAAAAGCCCATATTCATTTAATTTATTTTCATTAAATTAATATACATTTCAAATTTAATTAAATTATTTTCGAAATGTTATAATTACTTAAGATTAATTCAATATTTTCCAAATATTATTTATTTAAGTTAATTACTTAATGAAAATAAAACCCAATTTCGGGTTTTAATAACTAGCGAAACCTGGACATTTTCTAAGGCCCCAGAAACCTATATTTTCAAACCAAAATCAACTAAATCTAACCAAATCTAACCACATATAACCTTACATATCAATACCAAACATCTACAAAACAAAACAAAACAAAAACGCTAAAAAGGTCGCCACTGCAATTGGCTGGGTTTCATGAGTCCTTAAAACACAGTGTGGTTTTAAGGACCCACAAAACCTGGTCAATTGCAAAAACTTCATTCATTTGTAATTTCTTTGTTTTCTGTAGATTAGACTTACATTCAGTAAAATCACAATAAAAAATCACTCTTAAGGCCTTTACCTAAGCAATATGAACAAAAAAATTGAAAAACAACCAAAACAAACACATACCTCCAAACTTCAAGAAAAACTTGAATGTGGGGTTTGTTAGAGAGAAAGAAGATTGAATGTGTGTTTTTAAAATAAAAAAACTTTGAATGGATGCACAAACAGTCTTAAATGGATGAGAAAATTGAAGAGAATGGAAGAGGGTGAAAAACCATATGGAGGAGAAAAGCAGTAGTCAATGGAACAAGAATGATAGTTTGGTAGTTTCGAATAAGGTTGAAAAGGAATCTTTAACTTAGGGGCAATTTGGGTAATATGGATATAGACTGTAATTAGTTTATTTGAGAGATTAAAAATAAATTTTTGTATAGAGGTGGCTAAAAACGATTGTTTTCTTTCATTGTGGACTCAATATGAAAATAACCTACTTTGTAACTAATGATAATCACCTTTGACCGTTGAATTTGAAGGTTGACTAACGAATAAGATGTGAAGTAACTATCATGTAGCTGTAGAAAAGTAAAGTTCACATAGGTTAGTAGTAATTTACTATATATGACACAATAATAATGCACACGTGGGTGGAATTTATTCGCACATTGTTTATCTTTTGATATAAATAAATAAACATATGAAGAATTTCGGGACCTATTGCACAAGAACAATGGATTACTAGCTACAATAATTAATACCCATAATCACATAAATAATACGCAAAATACTTGAGTTAGTGAAAAATGTTAATTAAGCAACACCAAGTAAGTAATACTCTTGACCCTCCATGCCACATAATGTACTACTCATTCTCTAGCCATGATCTTTACAGATGATCATGATCATTACTACAAATATATAACTAGTGGAGTTTAGGAAGGGAAGACGATTTTAGAGCAGAGAAAACAGCATGCCAGCCATTCTGTGCAGGATGAATAGTGTCCCAAAAGATTGATAACTCTGGGTTTTTGCACACTTTGTACTTCATTTCCCCTTTCTCATCTACACTACCGCAGAAGTACTCGTCAGAAATGCCCACACAGCATGGCTCCAATGAACTCAACTCTGAATTCCCTGCACTCTTAAAACATTATTGGGAACTTCCAACTTGATTGCTAGAAAAGTCTAAAGTAGAGATGTTTTAATTTATGTGTGTGTGTGTGTGTGTATTTTGCGTTCCAAAAGCTATAATCTTAGATTTTTGTGATTTGGTTCCCAAACCTAAACATCCACAGGAAGAAGATTCAATAGATCACATACCTGAATGGTTTGGTTGCCCCTTTAATGCAGACATAAAAGCACTATAGAGATCGAGGGTAATAAAGACGTGATTGTTGCTCTCATTGTTTAACTTCTGCACTTCTTGCTGCAATATCTGGTTGTGATACATAGAGGCTGAGTTCCAACTTTCACTACAATTCTTGTATGAAGAAAAGGCTGTTAACCGTGGCAAGCATCCCATTGGCTCCATGGATGTAACGACTACCTTTTGTATTCCCAAGTTTTGAATACTCTTCAGGTTCTGTACAAGTTGACTGATAATGGATTTTGTGAAGGTTGGTAAGTCCTGTGATGTAGTAATAACGCAACATCAATATTGGGTTAGATTCCCATTAAAAAACAAAAAAGGGTTAGATTCCTAGTGTGTACATTATTTGACTCCGATCTCCACATACGCAAATATACTTAATTAATTTCCGTTTATGATATAATTAATTTTGGTGTCTGTTAAGGTGAAAACTATTATATATATAAAATATTAAATTAATTAAATTAGATAGCTTACATGCACACAAACAAACTCACATGTCAAGATGTATTGTGTATGCATAGGATAAAACTAATATCACAGTACTTAAAATTTTATCTAAATTTATTACTCAAATGATATACAAAACTTATTTGTAATTCATACATCGTTACCATCATCCTAAAATTAAAGTAATTATTATAAATTATCTTATTACATCATTTGAATAGTTTTTAAAAAATGTAATATTATTCACAGAATATATCTCAAGTAAGGATGTCTTAAAATTTTATTTTAAGACCATTAATTACAACCACTTATAACATATTCCACCGTAATGAGAAGATTTGCTAAAAATAAATTATTCTAATTAGTGATCGAAATAGGCATATCCTTATGAGAGAAACAAACAAATAAATATATATATATATATATATATACATATATATATATGTGTGTGTGTGTGTGTATGCTGAGTGGATCCGCTCCATTCCTGGAATAAGGGATCTAGATTGGACCGATTCTCGACTAAACCAAAACCTAACCAGATCTGGTCCTTATGGGCCCAAATTGGATCTGACCTATATGGAACTTGATTGGACTTGGATTGGTTCTCTACAAACCCCAACCCAATCAGATATGGTCCTTATGAGCCCAAATTGGATCAGAACTCACAGGGAACTTTTTTGTTTTTGGTTTTTTTTTTGAAGTAAACTCAGAGGGAACCTGATTGCATCTAATTTAAGGGTGGCAATATTTGTACGCAAAGAAAATAGTAACACCCCGTTAAAATTTATTAAGATGTTTTAAGCACATCTTATCTATTATAAATATGTCTTTTCCTTAAGCTTTTAATTATCTAATATAAATTAATAAATTTTCAGGAAAATTAAAATAAAAATAAATAGAAAGTATGGAAGAGCTGTGACTCCTCCTTCCAGTTTTTGAAGGAACTTCTCTTCCTTTCTTGTTTTTACTTTTATTTTATTTTAGCTTAGTTTTTGTCATGATCAAAAGAAATTATCCATGTTTGTTAAAAAGATTAAAATATTAAATATTGTAATAATATAATATATTCATAATTATTTTAATTCTTATAATAATTTATTTAAGGATAATGTTGTAATTTTTTTTTTTTAATATTAATTTAGAATTGTACTTACAATTTTAAAGAGGGACAAATAACGCCCCTCCTAATTTAATTGGTTCCCAGATTCAATAAACTCAACCATGCATGCAAGGAAACAGCAGATAACCTACCACAAAACCTACCACAAACCCACATATAATAAATTAGTTGAACCACTCACTAATTATCTTACCTGAAGATTGCCATTCTGATAAATGTAAGTACCATAGTCATTGCCTGCTAATGAGACCAGAGCAATGGAAGAGTTGAGATCCTGTCTGGTGTAGACTTTTTCTTCAAGTAATTGCTGAAGAAACTTGACTTGTGTACTCATGTTTGGCTCATTCACCAATGTGTTGAACACACCTGTTCCTCCATATGCCAAGTTCATCCCATGCTCTAATTCTGATCTCTTCACGGAGTTTCTCCATTGGTAAGCTACGGGAGATTCTATCCCAAGATATGATGCTGCATATATATGTCATGCAATTCATGGACTTAAGATGTGAAGACAATAATTGTGAAAAATAAATAACTTCGTACATTATTCGTATCATATATATAATAAGAGTCGTGCTATATGCATATGAGGTGGTTGTATATCATCCGCTATTAAGTACTAGTGTCATTTACTCTAAGCTATTAAGTTAGTGACAATCTTGTAAAAAAATGCACATATATCTAATCCACAATCAAGGGTGGAACCCCATTAAAGCTTGGAGGGGAGAGGGGTCATGCCCCTGCGAAAGTTTTGACGACAATTTTTTTGGAATAAATTTTAGTTTTTTTTAATATAATATATAATTCAAATAATATTGTAAGGTTTTAAACTAAAATTACGATTTAAGAGTGTATGGAAAAACAAGTTTTATATTCAATATATACGGCAAATTACATTAACTTCTTAATTTTAGTGATACTTGCACTTAACCCTAAGGTATTACCATAATTGCACGGACCACCTCAAAACTGGTCGAGTAATAGTGATCAATGGTTGACCATCGATAGTTAGGTTAATTGAAAGAGAAAATACAAACTATACCCTTTGTTATTTTATTTTCTTATCTAATAAAAAATTTTTAAAATAAGAAAATCTTTCGTCTCTCTCCTCTCTCGCCCACACTTTTTTCGAAGTGATGTCTTTTTTGGGTCTTGTGGGTTTATTTTGCTAGGATTGAAGAAGATCATTACATTTGGTTGAAGATAATTACTAATTGTTGGGATTTTTTATGTCTTTTGTGTTCATATTACTAGAAACATGTAAAGATTTAGTTTTTAAATACCTTTAGGGTTTATGATTTGAATAACACTTTCTAGCAATTTGATTGGAACAAATATGCCATTTTCAATTGGAGTTGTGACTTTTGTTTAATTAGAGAGTAATATATATTTTTTCCGTTTAATTTTGAAGAGGGATCTAAAACTAGATCAAGTTCACATATTTTTATTATGAAATTTTTCAAAAATTTAATAATAATTACTTTGTTTATAAAGTGAACGCATATGACAAAATGACCAATTAGACCTTTTGAATAAATGAGAGAGAGTTAGTGCAAGTTGCCCAAATATACAAGAAACACTTTACAACTTATGTATTACCGGCCTCCAATTTCAATTGGTTGGTGCCCGTGTCTACAATAAAGAATAATGTGATTGTCTTAATCACGGACCTACATAGTGTGCCCTAGAGGCAAACTTTAGAAGAATAGAGGAACATATTTTCACTTTAACAAAACCGACAAAACAATTAGAAATAGCAAGATCTCAACTAGACTGTAGTTAAATTTTACAACTCCTTTAAGGATAAAAAAAAATTTCATGTTTTCTTAAACGTCAGTTTTCAGGGGATTCCACACTATTGTCATAGGGGATTCAATTCTATAAAGTCAATAGTTGATTGTAATATCATAGAATCGAGTTTATCCTATTAAAAAATGTGAGAGATCCACGCTTGATAATTGTCACACAATCATTTTTACACGACAAAGTACACTTAAAAAAGAAGAAAGCATCTAAAAGACTGATAGAAATTTGATGAAATTAAGCAACTATAATGAGAATTTCTATGTAGTTTAAAGTTCAATACCATGCATGTTAATATGGGTGCAGGTGCTTAGAAGAGAATCTGAATTCTAATATTTATACAAGAGGTTCGGTTATCTTACTGGTTAGAAAAGATTACTCATTAATAATAACTCTTTAATATTATTTAATAATTATCCATACAATCAATTCAAGTGTTGTTATTGATGGATAATCTTACCCAACCAGTAAGTTAACAAAACCCATAAATGAGAGAGAGACGCACCAAAATAATCGGTTAGGACACGACCGTCGGAGAACCGACCAGCCGGTTTACCGGGATAAGTGATTCCATAAGGTGGCTGCCAGGCACCAGGACCCGATTTCCTGCAGTTTCCAGTATCAGCATACGAGTCTCCGAACACAAAAAGCTTCTTCAGTAAGCCATGATGATCACCATGCCTATGCAACTCTTTAGCTAGTAGCATTGCGCCCGTTTCTGCCATAAAGTCATCAAATACGGTCAAACAATTAAGAATAGAAATTTAAATATGTATGGAGGTGACCCAGAAAGAGTAATTGAGAACAACTAAAACGCAGCTATATTTGTTGATTAACCTGTAACTATTAAAAACAAGGCAGCAAAGCAGAAGATGAGAGAAATGATGTTATAGTTTGTCTGTGCCATGGAAAAATTGTTGCCGGAGGAACTAGTTTGTGCTAAGACACAGACACGGAAGCATATTAATATATATGGCAGATACGTACTTATATTCATTGATTTGATCACCTACCCACTGTGTTTGGTTATTAATGTTAAAAGGATTTTATATTTGTTTATAGTAACCAAGGCAAGTGTAACAAATGCTGGTTCAATTAATGACTTCCTGTCAAATGAGTTGGCAAAAGAGTAGTGTCTGGTTCAAAAAAATCCAACCTACATTGTAAGTTTTGTGTATATATTCATTCAATAGAATTATATTCTAAATGTAAAATTCATCGTGTAAATATATATATATACACGTGTGCGCGCGCATGTGTGCGTGCTTGTAGGGGTGGAGTTAAGATTTTTTGTTTGGGCCTCAAGATAAAAATATATAAAATTGATCCAAAAAAAAAAACACTAATATTCAAAAAAAAAGTTATTGTAAAATTCAATATAATACTGCTTAATCTTATTGTAAAAAATAAATTAACAAATAATATAAACCCTAACTCCGTTAATCAAAATGAAATTCATTACGTTTTTAAATCTTAAAAATAATCCACAATAAAAGATACCCTTTCAATATACATGATCAAAAGAGTTTGTAAAAAAGTTGTAATCCTATTTTCTTACTAGGCCTAATCTTAACAACATACATAATTGAATGGAATCATGTAGTAGTAGCCATTAACACTGGAGGAGTAAGTGCAAATATCATTATTTTGTAATATATTTAAATCTTAATTATACATTTTAATAATTTAATTTTTATTGTATTCATATTAAACATGTTAAGATATACTAACTTAAAACAAATTTATATAAATAAATATTTAAATTATAAATTAGCAAAATAATTTCAACAACAAATATAGTTAACACTAGTTTCAAAAACTAAAATATAGATTTAAAAAAATAATATGTGAATTAATAGGAAATTAAATATTATAAGGAATAGGTTTGGTTTCCTTTTATATATACATATACATAATTACATATATATATATATATATATATATTCCATACTTCAAAAAAGTTAAGTTAAAAAATCTCAACCATCTATTAAATTTGATGGATTAAAAAAAATAAAATAAAAATAAAAATAAATAATTATCATTTGATTTTTATCATCATAATAAACTTTCATGAGTTTTTTTTTTTGTAATAATCAAATAATAATTATTTATTTCTATTTTTATGTTCCTTTTTTTTTTTGTCCATCAGATCTAAGAGGCATTAACGATAGAACCAATATACAGAAAGAGAGATTTCCATGATTTTATTTTTCATGCTCTTTTATTTAAGTTAAAAAATCTCAACCATCTATTAAATTTGATGGATTAAAAAAAATAAAATAAAAATAAATAATTATCATTTGATTTTTATCATCATAATAAGCTTTCATGAGTTTTTTTTTTTTTTTTGTAATAATCAAATAATAATTATTTATTTTTATTTTTATTTTTATGTTCATTTTTTTTTTTTTTTTGTCCATCAGATCTAAGAGACATTAATGATAGAACCAATATACAGAGAGAGAGAGATTTCCATGATTTTATTTTTCATGCTCTTTTATTTTGTGCACTTGTTTGTAACTCAGTGGAGAAAGGATTCTCTCCTAACATTTTTGTTCCTAATCTTTTCATAGATAATAAATGATCAAATTATGATATTGTTTATCTCTCATATATAAATCAAACTCCAACTTCTTTTATTTTGAAAAGAAAGAATCCTAACATGAGAGATAAGCCCTCTTTACATCTCCTGATTTAGGTGTACATTTTTTATTTTATTTTTTTCTTTCAATAAAGTTTCCCCTCATTCGGTCAAGGTTAAACCACGAAATTATTTTTGATATAATTAAACTAAACTCCTCTTCTTCTTTTTTTTTTTTTTTTTCATTTTTCCTTTTGAAAAGCAATGTTGCACCCCTTTTCTGCAAACATAAAAATAATATTTAAATCAGATATCAAATGGAGATTTCATATGATGTATAAAAGCAGAGTGGCGATCAAGAAAAATGCTGCAAATTTGTATTGTCAAATGACATTTTCAAAAACCAAGAAAAAAAAAAAAAGGGTCATTCTTTTTCAATCAACTTATCATCAATCAAATGACAGGTTTGCCACTCCAACTATGAGCCAAATTTGAAATATGTCATTTTTGATTGGTCAAATTATATAGATCAAATTACACTAAAATATCATGATATTTGACATAATTGAATGAGAAATGCCAATTTATATTCGGGAAAAAAAAAAGTGCAAAATAATCATTTACACGAAAAAATGAATATGATGCTCAATCAAATAATGACATGTCCCACCAAGATTTGTAAAATCATTAAATAATCATAATATTATTTAAATTTATAAAAAAAAAAAAAAAAAAAAAAGAAGCAAATAAACAGGCCAACAAGTGGCATTGTATTTAGTCAAGACCCGCTGGACGCGAAGTAGATCGACAATCCCCACCACATTTGGGAGGAGATTCACAAACTCCTCCCATGTGCGGAGGAGGTCGTCCAGAATCAACCTCTACCACCTGTGGAGATTTCATTTCACTTTTGATATTTCAATTGTTGCTTTTTAAAATAATAAAAATAAAAATCATCTTTTATGTTAATTATTTCGGATGGTGACATTTGTGCCATTTCAATCTTGATGAATGGCAAAACTATTAACTTTGACAAAATAACTAACGATAAGATACTTTCCATGTAATTAAGGGTAAAACCACGTATTTCATGCAACAATGTCTAATGTCTGGATATCTTAATGCAATTTGCCCAAAATTATTTTAACGATTGAAATTAATAATGTTTTAATCACTATAACAACGTTGTAAGAATGTACAATGCTTTAATCGGGTTGGGAACTCTCTCTAGACTGCTTGTCTGGATTGTCCCCTGCTGTATTTAGGGGGACTACTCTTGGCAACGTCGACAACTATCATCCACCCATTGATGATCTGCACAAAGTCAGCAATGGCAGATTATAAATGGGGCCAATCCTTTTTTCTGGTCACAGTTTTGCTTAACTTGTGTTGTGTCAAGTGCTTATAGACATAGAGCCTGTTTGGGATGGCTTTTGAGAGCCACCTTTTGGCTTCTGGAGCCCAAAAGCTATTCTATGGGAGCTATTTGAATGGAAATTGGAAATAAGTTTTTACTATTTAAAAACTCTTTTGAAAGAAGTCAGCCCTTATAGCTTTTGAAAAAAGAACTTTCATATATCTTCTACTGTCAAGAGTCAGAAATAAAAGTTATCCCAAACGAGCCAAAATCACCTTTAAATAGTCAAAGTACATTTGTGTAAATTTTACATTGTTTTCATAAATTGCTTTTGGTGCTTTAACAAACTTGAAACAGGTTTCGAAGAAAGCATTTCTATATGCAACCCTTTCATAAATAAAAATCAGGTAAGTGGATCAAGGATTTGTATCAAACTTACCTTGCCATTCATCTCTTTTAGTGCTGCACTTGCAGCCTCTTCTGTGGTGTACTCTATAAATGCATAACCTTTGGATCTTTTCGAAATCTTATCCATTATAATTTTAACTGTTAAAAAATTGTTGATCAGCAGGAGCACTTTCAATAGAAACACAGAATTTTTTTAAACTAGGAACACTTCAAAGTTTTCATTATCAAACTGAAAATATACCTTCAACAAGCTCACCGAAGCCTTCAAATGCTGCACGTAAGGTTTTCTCAGATGTATAAAATGACAGGCCTGTTAATGGAATTACAAGGCACAGGGCACTTCGGTTAGTAATAAAATGAGGAGGAACAGAGAAAAGTTGGTATTCTTTCATAGAAGAGCAAGTAATAGCATGACGAATCAAATTGGAGAGAAATTGGACTAGGAGAAACATTTAATGAGTAGAACTCATAAGGCATTCAATCATAATACGATTCAAGTAACACTGGAGAACAAGCACAGATGGTCATCCAATTAACTCCGTTGGCTCTTTCTCTAGAAAATGTTTGTATATAATTCAGTAGCATAAAGCCACCAATAATTTATATTGACAAGCAAGAATTCAAAAAACAATCATGCATGAATATCATGATTCACGCCATTAAAGGGCAGGTGTGAAGCAAATCAGCTTTTGATGCATCAAACTTCATTTCATCACTTACCAGTTACAAAAAGCTTCTTTGTCCTGATGGGGGTTGCTGGAATTGCTTCTGAAGAATCAGGCATAGAATTCTGTAAATTATCACCTAAAAAGAATTACATATCATCAGTCTCCAACTGGAAACTGCCATAGAATTAAACCTTAAATGATGTCTCAATAAAATGGATAAACGAAAACAACTGGAAATGGGCTCCTTTAAAGAAACAAATAGATAACAAGAATTGCATATCATATTATATCTTTACAATTTGGCTACTCTGAGTGCAGAAACTCTGTCCAACCCTCTGATTATCAGTATGTTTTCTTGACCCCTAATATTATCTCCCAGATAATTAAACTCCCCATTCCTTAAAACAAAATTATCCATATGAATATTAACACCTCTCTTTGAATTTCCCAAACGATTTGAAATGATCACTTCCAAACCTATTTTTGGTCTTCAATTTCATATATCTCCTTGTTATGTCCACTCACATTATCCACTAATATGGGTTACCAATCACATTACAAACATATTTCCAATTGAATTAGCCTCAGCACAGTTAAGCTCTGCAAAACAACTCTACAATTGCACCTGTTTTTTGATTCTCTCGTCAAAAATATGTTCTGCTTGAACGAAAAGTCATGCATACCCCATGTATGAGGTGACCAACTACTATTAGTTGACCGATGTGGTATAAATAATTATACGTGATTATATGATACAACTGAGTATCATCAATTGACCATTAACTATAAGCTGATTATGCATTATTCTTGTAAATCCTTTGTTATAGAGAATAAATAAATGTTCTATCATGATAAATCTAAACCAAACCCCTCCCTAGATGTAAGCAAAATTTGAACTCAAGACCTCTTGTTGTAGATCCTTGATAACAGGCTAATTATGTGTAATTGATAGGCTTCTTTACTGTAGGTATCACTAACTATATTAACCACTTCTTGTACATCCTTATAAATAGTAAATTACACTGTTGAATCCATTGATTCTCTCTTTCATCTTTTCACTATCCTTTCTTATTACTAGAATTAATCAAGTTTACATAACTGATGATGTGACAGTCATACGGATTTGAATGCACCTCTAGAGACCAGCTCAACTCATGAAATCCATATGCTCTGTCTGCATACCCCAACTTACTTGCAACAATAGCTGGTGGACAAAAATCGCCTCATTACACAATTTTCTGCTTAATTAAAAACCACTGTTCATAAACTTATAAATAAAGTCATTCACATGCGTGGAAAAGGCTAGAGCTAGTAGTACTACACTACTACTATCATATATATTTTTATAACGGATGGTCAATTAAGTGCCAATCACCAGAAAATCTAAATTTACCCAGAACAAATAATTACATTTGAATAGTACATTAGGATATAAAAAACATACAGTCAAAAATTTTTAATATGACATTAGAGAGTTTATGCTATTAAGACACATATATATATTCGAGTCAAGGATTGAAACAGCAAGCAGATACTACATAATAAAAATTCAATCCAAGTTAGAAAAAAGGACAAACCTCTATAATTCTTGTTCTCTGAACCAAAATTCTCATCTGGCTGGACAGATAAAACACCAGGCACGCCTGCATTGAACGGAAGCAGTTGCACTTAAGCAACAATTGTTATCTACACAACAAACAATGATAAAAGAGAAAAACAACCACATAAGCTTGCACTCACCAGCAAGTTCCCGAGCACATTCATCATCTAGTTCACAACAAAACCCGAAATTAGATTGCCAAGAAACATGATATATACACATTTGAGCATCCTTTTCACTGCATAAAATTAACACAACCGTATCCTGGTAAACGAAAGAGAGCAACGCGGGAAAAGACTCAGACAGGTTGATGGTCAATCATTTGTACTTACTTCCCCAAGACCTTTGATAGTATTCGAGCATAATGGTCAACCATTTGTGCCTTTGTAACAACACCTACCCCTGGCTTGTCCATTCTAACAAGCCAATATTTGGTACTACCCTCATGAAACAAGCGACTTGTTCCAATCTGAATATCGGAATAGCTATCATGTTTTTCCTCAGAATTATAATCCGGGTCAGGACTAACCGACAAAACCCCTGGCAAACCTACAACATATAAATCGCATAACATAAAAACAAGACATGATTGAGTTAAACCGTGTAACAAAATTGAAGTTGAACAAGAGAGAGAAGAAGCACACGCACCAGCTAGCTGCCGAGAAATTGCTCTTGCTGTCCGTACAGAAACAGGATATGAAGAAGAAAAGGAGAGATTAATGCTGAGGCAAGTGGGAACTTTCAAGTGTGAAATTGAAACCGGAGGTTTGAAGATTGAGAGACTTGAAGATGCAGTGAAGGCCATTCCTTTGCTCTTTCTCTAGTCCGCGTGTAATGCGTTTGTTCTCATCTGTTCTTTTGCTGGGCCTCTGTTACTATTGTTGGATGAGTGGCGATATATACACCCCTAATAAATTATAGGTAAACCCCTCTTGTGGAGACACCACACTAAAATTTTTAATTTTTATAAAGTTCCACAAATTGCTAACTATGTCTTTTTCTTTTTGTATTTTTTTTTTAACAAACTATGCCAGTTCTTTTCATTTTGAAAAACTTATAAGTGCATAAATTATAACGTATCCGTGACGGTAGCACTACCTTTGTTGGTCCAGCGAAGTGCAGAGTGCATGGTTCGATTCTTTGTGCCACCAAGCAAGTGGTAGATCTTCTCTTTCCTTTGTGGGTTTCTCCTCTCTCTATTGGGAACCATCATTCTGCCTTTGGAAGCCTTCGTTTCAAGCCATGCCTTAGTACGTTTTATTTAGGGAGGGAGCCCGACAGTATTACCTCTTTATGCAAAGAGTGTAATATAAAAAATGATAAATAATAAACACACGAAAAAGTTAAAATCTCCTCTCAGATTTAGGAGAAAACAGCAACCGTTTTGTTAATTTTTGATAGAGAAGGCTTTTGGCCTCCTCCATCTTTAGGATTAGGATGATAAAAGAGAGTGTTGCCCCCTATATGGTTTCTTTTTAGGCTTGGGAGGTCTCTTGCCCCTTGTCCTATTTTTCGATCTAATTTTTTATTCTTACATATATTTATTTAGAGGAAATTCCCCAAATCAAGCACATGATATATTACTTTTTAAATTTGTCCAAACTTATTGAGATAGTTTTTTTTTCATCAATTTTAGCCTTTGTAGAGACAATAAGTTAGCTAATAATAATTTCATTTTCTCCTAATAATAATACAAAAGTAAGTGAATCTAATAATAATTATATGGAGGTATGACATTATATTTAAATAATAATTAATCTAATTGTTGTAAGTAGTTTATTTTAATCGCAGGACTTCGCTTGAAAATAATAAATTAGAAAAACCTAACCTTCCATCAAAACATTAATAGAACCACTTGCATTCTGGTCCCGGTTTGGGGCTGTGTACACGAGCACCTTCTCCACGTTCATCATAGGACTTGAGACACCACCATTGGTGTTCAAGGGCCTAAACGGTTTCTAAGCGTTGACATTTGTCATGAATCATGATATTTTAGCTTCAAAGAAACCAAACATTGCAGATAACATCACAAGTCTATTGATTTGGTGATTCACAATATAGTTTTAAATCCTAGAAGTCCGATTTGGAAAGTTGAAGGCACCTCCTACCTTGTAATCCGTTATCTTATTATATAAGTCAAGCATACAACTACAAGCCACCAACTTAATCGTCCCCGTTAGGACACTCATGAAGCTTACACACATGTTCTACATTAGAATTTCATAGGTACAACAGAACAGAAGATGGTAAAATGGTTTCTCAATATGACATTTTTATCACATAGTATCCAAACACATACGTGCATAACATTACATCTATTTAATGGAAATATTTAAAGGGAGGAGAAGATAGGGACACCCGGTAGCGTAGCCCCTGCATCGACAATGAATATGTTGCCCGATACATATTCAGAAGAGTCATGAACCAAGTAGCGGACGAGTGACGTTAAAGCTGGATCTGAGGTGCCATACGTCCCTAAAGGAACTGTTTTCAAGGCCACTTTATCCAGCCATTCTTTTTGCATAAGACCCTCAGTGATCTCAGATTTGAAAAGTCCAGGGGATATTGCGTTCACTCTGATTTTGTGTACCCCCAGTTCCATAGCCATGACCTACCAAAATCCCTCATTGTCATGATGATACTTCATTTTATAACACAATAAAATCATCATAGGTTATGTAATGATACATGATGCAGTTAGGTTCCAGTTGAACTGTCATAAATTACGATGTCATGGCATAGCTTCATCTAAGAGTTGTCAGCAAGACAGCAGCTATGTCAAATAATTAAAAGCTAACATGCACTTTGTGAGAAATATAATGCAAATCCAAATGTGGAATTACACCAAAGTTGGAATCAAACTTAAACCCTAAGCCCTGTGGTCAGAAATTTAAGGTTTGGGTTGATTTACACCAAAGTTGGAATCAAACTTGTTTTGTCACGTCTTTCTGACCACAGGGCTTCTTGGTAACTTAAGGCAAATTAAAGCATTTTACTGATTGTGAAACAAGCAGCTTTTGGAGCAGTAGCTGAGTTTACACTAGAATTACATTATATCAGTTAAAAATTGCTCAAACTCAGATCTAGCTGACTTCAATTCTTCCACACATTATAGTTTTACACAACCATCTGGCTACCAATGGCAGGCTTATATTTACACACGGCAAAATCTGTTCTCCTCATTATTTCAAGTCTCTTTTAATGGTCCATATAGACCTTTTAGTTGTACCACCACTTTTCCCATTTAAAAGATTTTACTCAAGATCACATTCTCCTTCCAAGGTTCATATTGATTGTAGTATTAGACCAAAAAATATATCCAAACTATGTCAAATTTAACATTCATAGAAAATGCCAGTCCTCATCGTTAAACAATTGTAATTATTTGAAACAATATCATAATCAATCTAAAACAACTGAAAATGCCATATTTATAGGAAGAATGTTACCTTTGTCATTGCATTTACGCCTGTCTTTGAGGAAACATAGGCACAACCTCCAGGTAATTGTCCACGATTAAGACCCGTAATGGAAGAAATGTTGATGACAGATCCACCCTGATTGGCATCACGCATACGTGCACAGACGTACTTGGACACCAACCAAGTTCCTGTTAAGTTTGTTCTGATAACATGATTCCACTCCTCCTCGGACAAATCCAATGGTGTCTTCACAGTACCTGAGATAGACAGCAAAGTTATTTATTAGTGCATAATAAGAAGATAAAAGACATATACATGCTCAAGTCATCCTTGATAAAGACATTAAAGGAAGATTCAATAATCCAAAACAAAATTCTCTTTGCCATTAATCGTGTTGCAGGCTTATCAAGCTAACAATACAATTAACAAGACTTATACAAGTGGCCATTTTTATTAATTATAAAGGGATATACCCAAATCAAGAAATCCAAATCCAACTGACCATATGTAGTGACCGTTGGTCACCACGGTAGCCATTCGTCCATATGGAGTTTTGGCCTTGCAACGGGACAGGTGTGGCGGAGGCGGAGTGTTGTCGTGTTCCCCTTGAACTACAGGCTTAGAGTTGTGGTAGTTATGAGATGTTGTCATGTCCTTCTTAAACCACAAATCCGCAAGATTGTGTCTCGTAACTTTGAACCAGTAACCTTATAGGTATTTTGAATACAAACTTGGTACCACCAAGGCAAGTCCCTTAAAAGTTGATTCAGACTTTGAACAACAAGTGCGTTCAATTTTCTATATATATATATAAATGGAAAAATAAATTCATAATTTGTTATGAATATATTATTCATTAGAGAGTTAATGGTATTTAAAGAAACAAAAAATAATTAGAGAGATAAAATAGATAGTTTGACCTACCCTTAATTATAAACACTAGAAATTTTGGATTGTATAAAAATATCTGCAGTTTTGAGAGTACAATCTTAAGTTTTTAGTGGAGTAACTCTAAGGTCAATAATACCGAATTATTTAATTAAAATTTTAATTAATAATTTCAATATTATCGAAACTCAAAATTACAGGTTTATCGGGTTCCCTTGATAGCTCATTTCACTATAAAAAATGTGTATATAAAATATTGTAATTGGATCATCCAGTTATATGTGTTGCGTGAGTAGTTTGTTTCACTTGGTAATTGAATAATGTTAGTTATTCAAATTATTAAATGATTAATTAGTTAATTAGTGATTATGAATTAATAATTATTTATTAATTTTATAAGAAATCTTGAATTTCATTCTCAATAGTGACTCTATTGTAAATTAATTATGAATTAATTTGTTAAAGATCACGAGTTCAATTCCAGAATATAACATGAATTAATTTTAAATTAATTAAATTATATGGGGTAAGAGTTCAATTCTTAACAAATAAGGGTTGAATATTAATTTTGAATTAATTTTTTAGAAATCCTAGTTGTTGCCTATAAAAAGAAAAGAAATTTTTTTTTGGATTAAAGGTTTTAGTTGGTTGTACATTTGACAAATAGAAAGGAAAAAAAAAAAAAATTCTATAACAGTGTCATTCTTCTTTGTATAACCAAAAATAAACACTCAACTCTTATATAGTTAGATTTGAATTTTTTTTTTTTAAAAAAAATCAAAAATAAATAAACACAGTTTTATATAATAATATCTACTCACATATTTCTTGGTGTGAAGATATATCAAAGAAAGTTAGGTGTGAGCAATCCACAAAGAATCAATACAGAAGGTAAAAGGTCTAATCTTTTATTTTGTTGTTATTTTAGTTCACTGTTTTATAAGTTCAAGTTCTTGAATTCAATAAAAAGTTTTGAAACTCACTATTCTACATATTTTAATTTGATTAAAACAACTGTTATTTTTCCCTTACCTTGGCGATACCAAGTTTACAATCAAAACACCTATAAAATTATTAGTTCAAATATTAAACATGTCACATTGTGAATTTGTGGTTCAAAAATGACATAGCGGTACCCTACCTCCACTGCACCTTTGACCTAGGTTCAAGGAGGATACGATAATACCCTGCCTTTGTCATACGCTTCCAAGGACAAGGCTAAAGTCCTACATATACAAATGGTCACCGTAGTGACCAACGGTCTTACCTTGATGGTATTAGGTTTGCAACCAAAGCACCTGTATGATTATTGGTTCAAATCTTAGGGATGCTATCTTACGGACTTGTGGTTCAAGGAGGATATAGCAACACCTCACCCTTGCGACACTCAAATCTATGGTTTAAGAAGGACGAGACAACACCTTACATCCACCATACCTCTTCAAGGGCAAGACTAAAGCCTTACATGTACAAATGACCATAACGGTGACTAACGGTCTTATCTTGGTGAAATCAGGTTTTCAACCAAAGCACCTGTAAGGTTATTGATTCAAATTCTAAGGATGTCACCTTGCGGATTTCTGGTTTAAAGCGGACATGGTAGCATCCCGTCTCTACCATACTCAGACATATGATTCAAAGAGAAAACAACAGCATCCCACATTTGTTACACCCCTTTGGAGGCAAAGTCAAAACTCTACATGGACAAATGCCCACAATGGTGACTAATCATCACTACACCAAACTATTAAAGCACACCTACCCACAAGGTTTACACCTTAGAAATGACTAACCACATAAAAGATTACTCAATATATTGACCGATTACTGAAATTATATAGCGTAACATTGAAATACCATAGACATGAAAATAAAAATATTAGAATAAATCTACATACTTAAATTTGTTAACGCACTTTTTATTAAACACAAATATTTTCTTTTTAAGGATTACAATTGTTTCAAAGCTGGGGAGAATATCCGAATTTTATTGGATTCTAAAAAGTTAATACAAGTAGTAATTTTAACAAGCCAATAATAACAAGCCAAGTAGTGTTTTTTTTTTTTTGGTCTTCAATCTTTTATATATCATCCTTTGATATGAGTAATTGAGTACTTCCCTTAATTCTAAAGATCGATTATTCAAGTTATCTCTATCCTAAACATAAAGTGCTTATAGTTTTTTATGAATTTAATCTTCATTCCCACCACAAAAAAATAAATAAATAAAAGAAAAATTAAGAAGTTAATAATACCGTAATTAGTTGTTATAAAGTTACATGCCTCTTCTTTCAAAAAACACAATAAAGGTTGCATACCTCTAACGCCAGCGTTATTGACCAAAGCATCGACCCTCCGAAACGCTTGGAAAGCTTCCTGTACGGACCTCTCAATGGTGGGTCCATCGGCTGAGACATCCAGCTCCACCGCCACTGATCTAGGACCACCGCTAGAGGAGTTGTTGATGTCATCGCAGAGTGCCTTCAGCCTGTCGACGCGCCTAGCCGCTGCTACGATTCGACAGCCGGCTTTGGCTAGGTCCAGACACAACTCTCGGCCTATGCCTGAGGATGCGCCGGTCACCATCACCACTTTGCCACTGAGGTCGCGCCATGGTTCGAGATGGTCAGATACCTGCTGCTTTGCCATATTTTTAGCTAGATGATCAGAAAATATAATTTATTTTATAAACAGTGATGGCAGTGGTGGTGGTGGATGCTTTGGGTGGGTTGGTGAACGATGAATTTTATATGATAATGAATTAATCAATTCTTTTCTCATTTTTTCTATTTGTGAAAAAAGTAGTGAGAACAAATTGACTTGAGTCAACGTTTTTGTTTGTTGAGTGCGTCCATGTTCCCATGTTTTGCTGCTTTCACTAACAGACCCATGTACATTCCATTGAGTGTTTCCATGTTCATATTTCTACCCACCAAACATGGCGCGTGTTTCTATGATGTAGCCCACGTGTAACATGTTTTATTTTTAGGTAAATTGCACGAACTCCCTTGAGGTTGTTATAATTGCAGCTAAATGCAACTTTTGGTGTTTATGGCATCAATATCCTCTGTCGTTAGTGGTCAATGGTTAGATTTAATTGTTGACCCTACTATTTGTTTAAAAAGTCTAAATTATCCTTTAATATATAATTAATTAATTAGATTGTATTATTAGCATTTTATTTATATATTATAAGTAATTTTGTTTATCGGATTCAAGATTCAATCATCTTCGTCAAACCCCAGACAGCTTCATCTTCATCAAACCCATCCCAAATATTGAACATAACTCAGGTCTACAACTTCTTTAACATCATCAAAGATGCAAATCATCATCAACACCTAGATCAACATTCAACATAACCCAAAAACTTCAAAAATCCCTAAATTATTTTTAAAAAAATCACAAAAAAAAAAAACCCTAGAAAATTGGATGGAGCTGTCAAGCTCCATCAAACATGGAGCGAACTTCTTTATCTTAGATGGAGTAGGTTGCTCCACCATCATCTCTCTGACATAAAGACCTATCGGAGATGAAATTGATCAACACCATCTCTGATGTAGAGAACCAAAAGGTGACTATTTTACCCTTCCTCCGTTAATTCCTAATGACAATCCACTAACGGCAAGGGATATTAATGCAATAAATATGAAAGGTTGCATCCAGCTGTAATTATAGCAAACCTCAAGAGAAGTTTGTGTAATTTGCCCTTTATTTTTTAAGTTTATACATCTTTCCCGTTGGAATTAAATATCAAATCATATCAATATTCATCAAGTTGGTTATATTTTAACCCAACCCAAATCATTAAATAACATAAATGAAACCAAACCAATGTAGCAAAGGTCAAGGTCAAGTTAATTTGGATTGGTTGGGTAGTTTTTGCTTTAACTTTATATTAAGATTTTTTTTTTTTTACATATTCATTTTACAATAATAAACCTTGTATATAACTCATATACACAACAAATTTATTATTTAATATCTACAAATGTAGTTAACTAGTCAAATTAACTGAAATCTTAACGAAGTATTAATATTGGTGCATTTCATTTTATTTTACAATTTACTAAAATTATTTTATTATACATTCTAATTCTTATAATCTTTTCATTTAAGATTGAAAAGAACGCAGACATTTAAAATCAAAACTTGAACATTAATTCTTAAAATTAATTTTTATTTTCAAAATATTTAATTTGTTGCACAGATAATAAACAAAAATAAGAAAACAAAATACACACACATATATATAAAGAACAATACACACACATATACATACATATATATATATATAAAGAACAAAGGCGTTCAAAATCAAAACTTGATTAATAATTCTTAAACTTAGTTATGTAAAAGTATAATGTGTTAGGTAGGACCAAAGGTTAAAGTTGGGAGGGAGGCTTGACCTTACTACGTATGAGCCTGTGGAGTCAAGCTTGAGGGTAAAGTCGTGCTTAAAGATTGAAGAAATTTAAATGTTTTACATTTGAAAACAAATTACAGCCCACGTAGGCCATTTGAGCCCCCTCAGGCAAGCTCGCTCTAAATAGTGCTCACAGACAGGATTAGATCTTATAAAAGAGTGGCAATGTTTCCACCCCTTAAATATTATATGTACACCCCTTTTGTAAATCCTCTAGTTTAATTTTATAGATTTTCCAGTAAGAGTTCCTAAGTCACGATTAGAGACCCTAAATGGTTCATAGAAATGCCTAAGGGTATAGGGAACCCTTAGGGATTGAATTAAACTCTATTAGAGATTGAACGGAAGGGTAAAATAGTAAACAAAATCGAGTAATTATTTAATGTGATGAGAGACTAAATTAAAGATAAGATTTAATAATTGAGGTCAAAGTGAAATTGAGTTAAAAGCTAATGTACGAAAATGAAATTTTCTCAAGACGTAACCGGTATTATGGAAATTGTTTGTAGAGGAAAACATGAGCTTAAGGCAAAAATTGAAGCACAAAATGAAGCTGAAACGGTGAGCAAAACAAACCAGTCGTGCGAGAGAAAGAAGAAGAATAAGAAGAAGAAGAAGAGGGAGCTACCGACGCTAAGCTCGTCGACCACCAGCCACCATCTCGCCACAAACCGAGCAGACCAGAACCCGACCTCGTCGCCGTGAAATCAGACCCGATCAGAGCAAAACCGGCGACGATGAGCTGCTATCTTGACCACCTTGCAGAACTCGACGTCGAGCACGGCTGACCGACACCATTTTCTACTGCAATCAACGCCATTTTCAGCTCAAAACCAGTGTAGCACACGACCGAGCAGAACTAGAACAAAGGCGGCAGATTGGGTAAGAAGAAGGTAGATCCGGTTGGGGAAGCGAAGCTCGCGGGAGGAGATTCAACCCGAACCAATCCATTTTTGCCACTAAAACAGCCCCAAATTGAGCTCAACGCGAAGAGGAAGATGATGATTTCGTGAGGAAGAAAAATGGGTAAATGTTTAAGCTTTTAGAAGTGTTTTCATTGAAGATTTTGTTGATGATTGAGCTGATTTCGAAGTAAATTTTATTACGATTCATTGTTGGTTGGTTTTGAGTCAAAATGAGTTGATAATTAAGTGAATTAATGTTTATTCGGAGTCTAGGAAACCAAGAAAATGTTAGAAATTTAAAGAGAAATCGAATCGCGCGATAAACTAGTTTGAAGGGCAATTCCGTAAATCGACCCATATGGCATCTATTGAGTATTCGGATGATCCTAACGAGTTTAATTAGGAGTGTTGAAGCTATTAAAAGTGAAAAATTAAAATTAGAAATCAAAACCAATAAAACGCTCAAAAATTAGTGGCGAAAAAAATGTGTTTTTAGCCTAAAATGCTTACCCAATGACCGTTTTCTTCCGTACCGGCACATGGACCAACAAGATGGTGAGTTGGGAAGGTGTTTGGAGGGAAAATAGAATGAAGAAAAGCTCCGAATAGGGCTGTGAATAGTGCTCAGCCTAAAGGGATCGAAATCGAACGATTTTCGTTTTGGGCCTCCGAATGCGATTCCATTAGTGCTAGAACGTCCCTAGATAATATTAAATAGGTTCCGGACGAAGAAAACTGAGTTTAGAATCTCAGAATCAATAAAGAAACCAAAAATGGAGGGTTGCGTGTAAAAAGGGTCACTTATGGCCGATTGTGTAATTTTAGCTATTTCGAATTTCCAGAAGTTGATGCGAACGTAAATTTACATATCCATATGTTGTATAAGTGACGAGAGCGCTCGAGGATCGAGGCAAGAAGAGTAGAGGCTCCGTACGCGTCATTTGTAGCTACCCATTTTGTGAGTGAGTTTTATTTAAATATTTTAAAAGTATTTTAAATTATTAAATTTGATTTGATAATTAATTGCTTGAATTTATTTTAAATGCATTGATATATACATGAGCTACAGCTTGAATGAGAACTTTAATTTATATGCATATATGAGATTGTTGAAAATAAATTTCAGAAACCAAGTTTTCCAGTTTGAATTGAAAAAAGAAAATAAAAGTGTTTTCAAAACCATTAGTATACCCTCAGAGATTTTCAGATCAGATTAGACTTGGCCGGTCTATCCCACATCAATTGGCACAGTCCTGAGGAGGGATGAGTTACTAATTTGGGGAGACAAGTGTCCGAGTTTGTCAGTCGAGTCGCCTTTGCTGATGTGGGGTAGTGTTTCGCATGTTATGGTTAGCGTTGAAAAATTCCGAACATAGCCACGAGATGTCTCAAAGCAGAGTTGTCATGATTAGTGTTAGTTCAAAATCATCATGTGACCCCAGAGTTAGGGGTACTGTGGTAATTTTGAAAGATATCAATAAATAGTTTTAAAAGAAAAGCAGATTTAAGAGAAAAGAAATTTTATAATTATTATTCAAGCTATTTATAATTTTCAGTTAAGAGTTTTGAATTTAAATTCATACTTGCGCATTTATAAATTCTTATGTTTATATTAAGTAGATTTGAAATGTTTAAAAAAACAAAGAATTGTTCTCAAATGTTTTCCGAGCAGGACATTTTGAAATCAGATTTTCAAAAAAAAGATAAATTATCACTCACTAAACTTCTAGCTCATTATTTTTTTGTTTTATACAAAAACCCCCTCAGGTACTCTTAGCAAATAGCCGAGCAGTAACGTCACCTCCAACAAGCTTGCCAGCGCGACACGTCGTCATTTCAAGCAGTTGATTTTGCATATCGATTATATTTTCATGTAAATCTCCTTTTAAAGTGTATAAATAATTTGTAATTATTTATTCGTAACTGTTTTTAAATTGTTTTGATTTAAATGCTGTTTATTAAATTATGTTGTGAATTTTATTAAATTGATTTGAGAAATCAAATGCATGTTTTAGGCCTACGGGCAATCAGAAGTTGGATTGGTGCTGAAAAATAGTCGAAGTGTGATTTTTTGTAAATAGGTCTTTCGGAAACTTAAAAAATGCAGTCATTATGTTGTCGAAATTTTGTTAGAAAATGAATTTAAAAAAAAAAAAAAGTCATATGCGTTTTCAATTTTTAAAGAAAATCAACCCAACGATGTTTTAGAAAGTATCAGAGAGTTTAGAGTTCGCTCCACGGGTTTCGTTTAGCCCGACGAGTCGAGTCTGAGAGGAATCCGTTGGGGTGTCCAACGTAACCTACCAGATCAGAGCTAGAGGTATCCGGATCGGGTCGGGTCGTGTCACCTTTTTATACACATACTCAATTAATGATTGTTTTAAAAGATTATTAATTGTAGAGTTAATTGTACTAATATTCTCTATCTCAAAATTACATTCAAAAACATTTTTAACATTCATTGCACTAACATACCCTAAAAGATGTTGACTACCATTAAAACTAACTATTAACTAATCAGTTTCAAAAAAAAAAAAAAAAAAAAAAAAAAACCCTATTGTTTAACCATTTATTGTGGAAGTCAAAAATTCCATTAGTATATATTTTATTATTTTAATTTTTATTATTATATTGTTTTGAAAAATTGTTATATATATTTATATAATAAAAAATTAATAAAAAATCATATCATAATTATAATTATAAATAAATTTTTTGCTCATAAATTATAATTATGATATGATTTTTTATTATATAAATATATATAACAAGTTTTTCAAATATATATAATAATTAATAATAAAATATATACTAAGGGTACTTTTGACTTTTTATAGTTAATCAATAGTTGGTTTTAATAATGATCAACATTTTTTAAGGTATGTCAGTATAATAAATGTTAAAGTTGTCATTTAGTGTAATTTTGAAATACTTGAGCAATATTAGAGCAATTAACCTTATAATTAATAATCTTTTAAAACAACCATAAATTGGGTGTGTGTATAAAAAGGAGTATACATGAACACTATCTCTTAATAGAAATGGTTGAACATTTTCCTTAACCTTAAAAGATTAAAGGTTCAAATCTTACCCTTGTCGAAGGTATGGGTAGTTTTCTATAAATTTAATTTCTCCTCCATCACCCTAAAAACAAGACCTATACCACGGTGGTGCTTAAGCCCAACTGAATCATAAAATTTAAGGTTTGGCCCGATCCTCTTTTTTTCTTTTTTTTTGAAAAAAAAAAACCACCCTCCCATTTAAGTACTTTATTAGTATGTGTTGGAAGGTTTTCCTATTTTATTGTGTGTGTGTGTGTGTGTGTGTGTGAGTATGTATATGTGTGTGCACACACGCGTGTGTGTAAGCCTTAAAATTTAAGGTTTGGCCCGAACCCTCCCGTTTAACTACTTTATTAGTATGTGTGGGAAAGTTTTCCCATTTTCTTATGTGTGTGAGCCTTAAAATTTAAGGTTTGGCCCAAACCCTCCCATTTAACTACTTTATTAGTATGTCTGGGAAAGTTTTCCCATTTTATTACATGTGTATGAGAGAGAGAGAAACTATTTCCACGAAAACAAAATTAGAGAGAGAGAAGCTATTTCCACAAAAGCAAAATTATTTTGGAAAATATTTTTTGTTTCCAAAACACACCTTTAAGTAAAATTACATATAAAAAGAAAATTAATTGAGATAAGCAATTTAAAATATTTTCCACACCCACTTAGACTCGGTATCAACTAAAATGTTTGTTTTTTAAACATAACCTCTTAAGATAAGTGGTTGTGTATGTTGCTATTCTCTATAAGGTTAAGATTCAATTCCCACCAAGCACACGTTATAACTTGTGGAAGTTGTTTTGCACTCACGAGAGTGGATATCTAACTTGTACAAATAATGGTTGATTTCGGTAAGTTTCAACAAGCCTCTGATTTATTTGATGTCAGCTTTAAAAAATAAGTAAAATATTTTTTAATCTTACAAATTCAATTCAAATATTATATATTTTTTGGACACAATTAAATTTCTCAGATTGCTTTGTTTAAATTCAATGACCATTTAGAAAAAATTAGAGAAAAAATAGAAAGGCCTAGCTATACATAGAAACGAGTGTAAATTCGATTTTTCATTAGAAAATTAGCAATTACTATGATCCACCTTTGGATTTTAAAAGTTTCTTTTGCAGAAAATTTTATTTGTAGGAAAATATTGATGGCATAAGAGTAAAGATTCAATCAGAGTTAGTGATGACGCAAAGAAAAATAATAACCAAATACATAAAACTTGATTAAGTTTAATTTTATAATTTCAACAGGGTAAAGAGTAAAAAAGAAAAAGAAAAAAAATCCAATTTCAAAATTTCAAAATGGGTGTAGGCAGACTATGAGTGATAGCGAAGGTGGAATCAACTTTTTAGAAAATAATTTAGGGTTTTTAGAGATTTTTTTTTTTTTTTTTGAAACCTTTTAGAGAAATCATTATACTTTAGCTTTAGCAAGTTAAAAACATAATTGGAATTCGTAACCTAAAAAATTGCAGGTGTGAACATATTTTGCTTAAGCAAAAGAGAAATTTGTTTTTTTTTTTTTTTAATTTTTTTTTTCCTTTTTACCATAATTTGCTAATATCACTTGGGCAACGCAATGTGTTAAGTATTTAATTCTTTCTAGATACTTTCCATTTCCATAAATGTTGTCTAAAATTTAATTAATTAATTTAAATTTCAAATTTATCCTTAATTAGGGTGGGTAGATTAATTGAACCCGAATCAAACCAACCATATGTGTTGGTCAAGTTAGATCAATTTAATTTTATTTGTTTATTTATTTTTTGAGCTCCTAGACTCCAAGTCAGTTCAATTTATGTATCTATGGAACTGACCCAAAAGTCAACGACGTTAGAAAAAAAAATTTAACAAATATTAAACTAAAAGATTGCATATAACAACCCAGGTCCTCTAAAAACATTTTGTATCCTAAACTTTTAATGGGACAGTAACATATGACATACATAAAAGTAAATGGTCCAGATTAATAACACATAAACATCACGTACCACGTCATCCCCATGACACTGAGCTAACAATTTAGGCATTGCAAAAACCGCATTTCTTCGACCATGAAAACCATGTCATCTGCCTTCACCTCCTCCCATCTGTCATTTTTATGCTTTCCTCATCCGTCTCCATCCTTACTGGCCTGAGCTTCTCTGTCGCCTTCTTCGTCCTTCATGATGGACAATGAGTCATATTTAGATTTCAATCTACCAAAAGAGTCATCTAGGAATTATTAACTGCTTCAAGTTGCTCATCTTTATTGAAATAAACCCTAAAAAATCTCATAGAATCTTCTAGAATCGTCGCCAACTGCACCTCTCTTGCCTCACTCGGTTGATCCACTACCCCTTCACTCGCTATCTTTCATATAAAAATTCCTTTATAAAGCAAAATGAGGTCACAACCATTGTTTAAAAATTCGATGAATTTCGTCAAGTTCTCGTTGGGTTCTCGTTAATCGGCACTCTTTCGATCTGAGAACCTCCAGATCAGTGGTTCTACTTACTGGAGGTGAGTACTCACCGAGTTAGATAGAGTACTCGCCAACTCGGTCCAACTCGACAACCAAACTCAACAGACTCACCACCAAACTTTAAAAAAACTACTTACTAGTTCAACAATCTCCTATACCATACCAATCTCCCTAACCAAACTTCAACAATCAAACCCAATCACTCACCATATCAAACCCCAACCCTGACCCTCAAATCCAATCATCACACTAAGACCAAACACTAACCCCTAAGCAAACCCAAATCAGCTTGCTTACCTATCACTAGTTGCTATCATTGGTCCTCATATCATTTGATCACCATTAGAACCTGTCCACATCAACCTAGGCGATTTTGGAGAGATTAGCTTTGGCTTTAGTGACAGCAGCAGTTAACGATGTCAAAAAGGCAACGACGGTGGGGACGACTCATTTTAACGGTGATGACCACAACAATATTAGAAAGAGAATAGAGATGAGACAAGAGAAGAGAGAGAGAGAGAGAGAAGATGTGAGGCTGAGGGTTTTGTTTCAAATGGATCAAGTGGATTTGTGGGGTGTGTTTTATATATGGTAAGGATAATTTTGTCATGGGTCTAGATGTTTAAAAAAATATTAATTTACGCTCTGAGATTTTTTTTTTTTTTTTTTTTTTTTTTAAAAAGTAGTTTTCCTCTTAAATAGAACTCGCCGATTACTCATCTAGTAACCGATTACTCGCTACTCACTAGATCGCTAATCGAATAGTAAGTAGAGAGTTTTAGAATAATGGTTGCAACTATAACCAAAACTCTCATAAACTTTACACCCAACCCGAATTATGTGATCATTCAGATAGAATTATAGGTTATAGCCAATGCAACTATTTGATTTAATCTGAATCATTCAATTTTATATTTATCACATGTCATTATCCGATTAAAATTCAAGGAAACAAAAGGCTATACAAGTACTTTCAGTTAAAAGAATAAAAATAAAAAATAAAATAAAATAAAATAAGGCTGTACAAGTGAATCGTCATCCCATGATAAATAGTACAGCAGCAAGAACCTAAAACTAATAGCTCAAAAACTTGAAACAAAATAGTGATCAGCCACCATCAACGCTGCGGTCATCCTCTCTCAATGTCGCTAGTCTCGTCACTCTAACCGTCGTCGTTTTACTACGGTAATCTCCTCTCCCTTCTACTCGTCTCTTCTCTCGGCTAAATTCTAACGTTGAGTTTTGTTTGAAGACGTCGTCTCTCTTGGTGCGCTCAACTCTCACGTCATCCCATCGCCGCGGCCGTCGCTCAGGTTCGCTCTTCACTGGTCACCCTCATCTACCTACCTTTTGATTCTTTTACGCAAAACCCTTTTTAGGTTTTATTGTGTTTTCATGGAATTGACTCGTGTCGCCACCTTGCGTGGGGTTTTGATTGTGAATCTGTTGTATTGACGCAAAAAACTGTTTTAGCTTTTGCATGACGGTTGTTTGAGTTTGAATGTGATGGATGATGGATAATGCAGGCAAAAAGATGTATCCACACGTCAATTGAATGAAACTGTCATACCAACGTCTATTTCAATTGTACAAAGTTAAATTAATATGTGTAGAATTACTGTTAACTTTATCAGATGCTCTTCGTTTAGCTTTTTTGATGAACAGTTAAAGGTTTGCTCTGTTTATAGAACAGAATTCAACTGGGTGGTGGAGTTGTAGTGGACACAATTGTTCTCTCCAGTCATGGATAACCAACATACTGTAAGAATTATATATCCATTTATATTTTCTCTCTTATTTGGTTTTTGGTGTTATTATCAAGTATATCTGTTTTGTGATGCTTCAGAGAATTATAACTTGTCATCCTCATCCTGTTTTTATTTTTGAATTCGTTTGATTTTATCAAAGCTTATTTCTAAATTGTCATTCTTGAGGTGAATTTTGGTAAATTGTGCATGTTATTGAACTTGGAAAATTGGTTCAAACTAGGGTTTAGATTTGAAGGTTATATGAAAGGGTTCACTTTCTTGGATTTATCCATCTCTCCTCTATGTTAAACAAGGTTTCTATGTTCTTCGAGTGTGGTTTCTATATGGTTAGATTATCAGTCACTTATATATGCATAACATGGATATACATGTACGATTTGGATTTAAAGTTAGAGAATAATATATAATGTGTTGGCTCCTTGTAGAAAGATACGGTGGTTTCTTGGATTTATGCATCACTTATCTTTGATTAACAACAAGGTTTCTATGTTTTTGGATTATGATTTGTTAATTGGTTAAATTGTTATTATGATCACTTTTATACCCAAAACATGTATGTACATGTCAGATTTGGATTTGATGTTAGAGAATATATAATGTATTGGCTCTTCATAGAATAATATCGTGGTTTCTTGGATTTATTCACCACTTATCTTTATTAAACAATAAGGTTTATGTGTTTTTAGATTATGGTTTCCTGTTTTGTTAGATTATTATTATAATCACTTACGTATGCATAATATGTATGGACACGTAGAATTTGGATTTAACTTTAGAGAATAATATGTAATGTATTGGCTCCTTGTAGAAAGTTATGGCGGTTTCTTGGATTTTTTCACCACTTATCATTATTGAACAATAAGGTTTCTACGTTTTTGGATTATGATTTCTTATTTGGTTAGATTATTATTATGATCATTTACATATGAATAACATGTATGTGCACGTAGGATTTGGATTTAAAGTCAAAGAATAATTTATAATGTAATGGCACTTTGTAGAAAGATATGACGGTTTCTTAGATTTATTCATCACTTATATTTATTAAACAATAAGGTTTCTATGTTTTTGGATAATGGTTTCTTATTTGGTTAGATTATTATTATAATCACTTACGTATGCATAACATGTATGGACATGTAGGATTTGGATTTAACATTAGAAAACAATATATAATGTATTGGCTCTTTGTAGAAAGTTATGACAGTTTCTTGGATTTATTCACTACTTATCTTTATTAAACAACAAGGTTTCTAGGTATTTGGATTGTGCTTTCTTATTTGGTTACTATTACGATCTCTTACATAAGCATAACATGCATGTACATGTAGGATTTGGATTTAACAGTAGAGATCTAAAGTTATGATCATGGCAAAATCTTTTACTATCATGTAAATTAAGGTGGTCATGCAATCATTATGTCCCACACGTTAATTATGATAGCATTACAAGCATTATTACAAACAAATAATCTTGATTCAGTACAAGCCTCTAGCCCCTGGAAGTCATATTCTTGTTATTTTGTTTGTCATAGTTTGTTTCTTGTACAAAGCAAAAGAAGAAACATGTTATGTCTCATTGATTTCTATTGGGTCGGTGTCTTGACAGCTTTACTGATCTATTTGTGTGCCTCTTTCTGTTACATACTCATTTTTAGAGGATAGGTAGATCAGATAGCTGTTTACATATTGGAACAGCACTTCTGCTCGAGCTTATTACACCGCTATTATCCTGTATCTAATGCTTTGTATACGACACCTTCATTTGTCATTGACTTATATTTGTCATAAGTAGTTTGCTTTTTCTAGGTTGCTCTATTCCATCGTGTTCACATTTTTGGTTTTCGTTCTGAGAGACAGAAACTTGAGCATATAATGAGGCAGCTTGAAAGCTTAAATCCATCCATACGCCTCCATGAGAAGGCAATTGAAAAACGATTCTGCAAGCTCTCTCACACACCTGATCATCCACCATATGCTTCTGTACTACTCTTGTCTTATGGTTCAAGTTTCTTTGAGAAGTTGTTTAAGTTTATCCATTTCCTATTTGTTTTCTTTGTCTTACTAAACAGTTCACTTTTTTTTGGGGGTGTTACTCTTTGAGTAGATGATACAGAAGGCATTATCGGAGTTAAATGATCAAGGAGGATTGAGTGAGGAAGCGATATCAAAATTCATCGAGACTGAGTACGATGATTTGCCATTTGCCCATGCAAGTTTTTTAAGTCATCATCTACAGAAACTCATTACAAAAGGGGAGATTGTTTACACCTCTGCAAACTGTTATCTTCTTCCGTGTAAGTATTCTGATTCTGTTCATAAGTGGAAGGGACAGAAACAGTTGAGGAAGTTTAGGCAGGGTAGGCTGCGTACTGTCAAAGGAGTTCGATCACAGCAAAAACAAACGATTGAAGAAGGCCAGGAACGTAATCAAGCATGTGAGAAAATATCTGAAGGAGCTGAAGAACAAAAACAATTAGAAGAACAAAGAATAGGATTGATTGGAGAAAATAATGAACCAGGGGATGCTGTACTGATTGAAGAACTCAATGAAGTGGAAGAAGCACAATATAAAATGATTGAAGATGAACAATGTAAAGGAGCCAAAGAATATGATCTTATGCAAGAGCAACAGAATCAACAGCAAATGGAATTGAATGTACAGGAAAGTCAAGTAGAAGGGAATGCAGCAGACAAAGAGGGTCATCAAGCAAGAAAGAATGATGAAGTGACAGAAAAGGAAATTCAAGAAGTACGAAAAGATTTAGTAACTGAAGAACCGTGCCATAGCGAGCAGAACAGTAAGAAACCTGGGGATGGCAATCTGATTCGAGATCCAGAAAGTGAAGCTAGAGAAGAACAAGTTGAGTCAGCAGATACACAAATTGAAACAATGGCAGAAGAAATCAATTCGCAGAAACAATGTCAAGTAGTACCATGCAAAACAATTGAAGGGACTAGAGAGAAACAATGTCAAGAAGAGGAGAGTCACCAAGCAAGAACAAGTGGTGAAGTGACTGAACGAGTAGTTCAAGAAGTACAAGAAGATGTAGTAATCGAAGGAGCACTCCTTGGAGTACGGAGAAGTCAGACACCTGTGGAGAGCAATCCAATTCGGAAGCTAGAAAGTGAAGGTAGAGAAGCACAAGCCCGAGTAGCTGATATCCAAATTGAAATTATGGAGGAAGTGCAAGGGCAGTGTCTTGAATTGAGTTGTGAGGAAAAGAAGTTACAAGAGCTAGAAATGGAAGTGTGTCACCAGATTATGGATCTCAGGTGTTTCCTTTTGTATTAATCTTGATCTTATATGTGCCTCTCTTTTTTCTCGTCTCATCGTTGATCTGACAATGTTCTTTTCTTGTAATTCGAATAGCAACTCGCTGGTGCGCTTCGTCAAGAAGAAAAAGAAAGATAAAGCCACAGCAAGCACCCAGTATGATTCTGCAAATCTAGAGGATCATTTTGGTTCATCACATTTAACGAAGGTGTGTTACCTGATAATGCTTTCTGTTTAATTCCACTTGGTGCACTTGTTATGATTGTTTATTTATTTTTATTACCCTCTTGTTTTCGTTTCCTATCATTAAGAAAATTTATTTATTTTTATCAATAGGAAGAGGTAATGGAACTATTGAAGAAGACATACAAGATAGGAGCGAAGCTGAATGATATTATGGAGATGGATGTGTTGGAGCATAATAATTTAAGGCCTACGCAACAGAGGAATTCATTAGAGAATCATCCACAGCAGACAAAGGAAACTTGTCTACAAGGGAGTGAACCTTCACCTGTTCATGATTATCAACCTCAACAGCATGAGATTTGTGGTCAACTGGAGGTTTCAGAATCTCAGCCAAAAACAATTTTGGCTTCTGATAGTGTACCAACAAGTTTGATGGCGTTTGAACAGAGCTGTCAAATTGAGCTTCCTACTTGCAAGAGGCCACCTGAAGTTGGAATAACAGTTTTGGAGGGGTTAAATCGGGATCGAAACAAGTTAGTGAAGCTATGTGGACAGCAAAAGGCTTTTGTATTGCAACCGAATGAGAATTCACAAGGGTTTGTTGAAAGCATAGGAATGGTACTAGAAGAAAATAGAGAGTCCCCCACAACAGAACCAAGCATCAATTCTTTAGGGGAGGCAGCTATATCCAGGCCAGAAACAGAGACTTCTCCTTTAGATATGCAGTTTATTGAAAAGCTACCAGAATCTCAGCCAGTAACAAGTTCCGTGGAATTACAGGCAGTTGACCTGGGAAAGCAGGCAGAGCTTCAAAAGACAAAAACTCTTCCTACAGAGATCAATTTGTCAATAAGTGACACCAACTTGATGCCAGTGGAGAAATTTTCTACAGATCATCAGCAGGAAATCACTTTAAGGGATGTTGCAATAGCACCGGCATTCAAGGTAGCAATTAGTATTAGCTTCTATCAATTTATTAACTAATTATTTAATGAACAAGCAGGATACGAAAAAACATGCTGAATTATTTTAAAAAATAGTTAAATTGTATTTAACATCACAAGCACTAAATCTATTTTTGATATTGTTTAACTCTTGCCGCTTGGAGAGGAACAGCAACAAGAAAATCTAGTTGAGGGAAGGCCTACAGAGCATGAGTTAACACAGCAGCAAATGCAAGGACAAACACTGCAGGAGCGATTACCACCTCTCCGTCAAATGCTATCTAAGGCTAAAGTAACTAGAGCTACTTCTATTGCAAAGCAGTGTGTTCAGAGAAAGAAGATGCCAGATCAACAGCAATTGAAAAAATTACGGCCTAGGGGTCCAAGGCCATCTGAACATGAACCAGTTCTTACAACTGTTGAGGCTGATAATGATTTTACCCTTGCTTCATGGAAAGCAAAGCTGAAGCGAAATCCAGAGGCTTCAATCAATAGAAGGCTGAAAGTGCAAGGATCACAAACAGAGGTCGTTAAGGGATCTCAATCAGCAGAGCAATCACCTTTAAATCGTGGAAGGCAACAAAAACATGGACATAAGGCTGTGGTTAAGATATCTCAATGTACAGAGCGGCAAGTGAACCGTCATGGTCAGACAAAGCAGCTTAAAAAATCCCAGCCAACAACAATAACAACTGTTGATTCAGACAGCACTTCTCAGCAGCAGACACAGGAGCAGCCCCATTCCCAGTCTGAATCTGTTGTAGTGAAAAGCACGGAAGAATCATTGCCCTTGGGGAATCTGCAGTCTGAACAGGTGCAACGGAAACTACAGTGTCAACGTCGGGGTAGACCTCCTAAAGTGAAGCCAGATTTTGACCCTTCTGTGACAGAATTGTCGGTCTTAAATGATCAGCATCATGTGCAGAAACAAGCACCAAGTCGAACCCGAGGAAGGCCTTCTAAAAGGAAGACAAATGCAGATGCCAGTATGAAGAAATCTCTGGTTTTTCATGAGGAGCAGCGGAAAAAGCATGACAAAGGAAGCCCTTCTAAAAAGAAGACAGAAGCGGATGCCAGTATGGAGGGATCATCTATGTTCCTTGATCATCACAAGCATGAGGAGCAACAACAAAAGCGAGCCCCGGGAAGGCCTTCTAAAAGGAAGACAAATGCAGATGGCAGTATGGAGGGATCTCTCTTGTCTGATCATCAAAATCATGAGGAGCAACAACAAAGGCGAGTGCAAGGAAGGCCCTCAGAAAATAAGAGAAATGCAGATGCCAGTATGGAGGGATCTGGCAAGCGTGCCCGCGGAAGGCCTGCTAAATCAAAATTATCATCAAATGTTGATTTAATTTCACCTCCAACGTCTTAAAATGAGCATCAAGAACCAAATCCACAGCCAGAGTCAAAATCCTGTAAGTCCCCAGAAGACAATTCCAGCGAAAAAAACTCCATCTTTGTGGAAGCATTGGCATTGTAATTTTTCTCATATTTAGTAGTATAAATAAAATAAACAATTAAAGGGTGGGACTATTTAGTCACATCCTTTCTAGTGCGATGCATTAGTCCCGCTCTCTTGAATGCATTAGTTCGCCAATGCGGGACTGATGCAATACATTGGATTGGATTCGTTGTCAAACATGGGATTGAACTGAAATCCACTCAACAAACAAGTCATTGTAGATTTGTATTGAAGTATTGGTTTATAGCTATAATCTTTGTGCTTTTGTTAAGACAAATGGATTCCATTGATGTCAAAGACCCAAGTAAGGTCTTTTTGTTGTGAATTAAACTAAACCATCGACCCATTAAGCAAATTCAAATTCATGTTACAGGAAAAGAGAATTGCTGGATTGTTTCAGTTGAAGGGGATGATAAAAAAATAGTGGACTATCAAATACATAACTACAGTGTTGTCTCTGAATGGGTGAATATTCAAAATGATATTTACGCTCGCATATCAATCTTGCTTACAGCTAGGGATGGCAACGGGTCGGATCTAGTTTGGGTTTGTTCATCCCAATTTTGATCCAGAATTTTTGAGGGGTTCCCCCAACCTAACTAGTGCCCTAAATGAATTGTTACTTTCCGCTCCTAAATCCGAATCTGATTGAAGGGACTTGCTCAAACTTAATCCGTTCATCCAATTTAGTTTTTAATTAATGATATAATTAATTCAAAAACAAATATACAAAAAAAAAAAAAAAATTACACATTTAAACTTCCAATAGTGTAATTTAATTACACTATAACATCACATCTATATAATTATTAATATAAAATTCCACAAATTTTTAAATACAAATACATAAGACTTGTTACATTACAAATGTTTCACTACAAATATCAAAGGACTTCCTACATTTATGATAAACTTTCATTACACAATCCAAAATATTACTACTATATGGTCATTAGGGATGGCAAAGGGTTGGATTGGGTCTGAGTCGGTCCGTCCCAAACTTGATCCGAAATTTTTTAGAGTACTCCAAACGGATCGTTACTTTCTACTCCAAACTTATCTCGAATAGACTAGGTTCCTTGAGTTTGAGTAATTTTGCCACCCCCACTCACGACTGATGGAAAGCCTAACATTTACAACTTCCACCTCATTATACAAAGTTGTTGGAAGGATTTAACTACCTTATTGATTAGGTAAGGTTACTCATCATTAACAATCTTTGAATATTTTTCAATAACCACTTTTACAACTAATTCAAAAGCTGTTATTGATAGGTATACCCGACCAGTAAGGTAACCAAATCCTGTTGGACAAGACAATTAACTTTCACTTAAAAGTGGTGTTTCCACATCTTCCCTGTCATTGTATGTTTTGTCTGTTTTAAGTTGGCAAGCAATGCACAAAGCGATCATCTAAGAAAATAAAAATATTTTATAGTCAAGATTCATCTAAAGAGAGTAAAAATGTTCATAATTGAAAAATTGTGTGCACAAGCGAGAAAGAATGAGAGATTACCATGCATATAGATGCGACAATGATACTGAAACCTTTACAATTGAAAGGGGCATCGCTAGATATGAACCAAGCTGATACATGATTTCAGAAATTAAGCTATATGGTTTTTTGAGTGGTTTGAACATCAATTCATTCAAGGAAAAAACAGATAACTCACAAGTCAATGGACTCATCGCGAGTGGTGATAACAAACTTGCTATTGCTTGCACACCGGCGATAAATCCTTGTGCCTTTCCCTATATCAGACACTAACATATGAGATATTGGAGAGAATATAGTACGTGTAGAAAATTAAAACTGATTTTGGATATTCATCCAAAAAACCAACTTCAGTGAGAAAATTGACAAATTATTAAGTTGATTCACTTGCACACATCACAACTTAAATCGGAAAGTTTGTCTACTCAGGAAAACCACAAGATTATGTTCAATTTAAATTATGCCAAATAGGGATCACATCTGCTCAGTTGTTTTCTATTCTTTCTTACTTAATATTAATATTTGAATAATCAAAATTTCAAGTTAATATATCGAGTTTAATAATTTAGTCTTCTCAGAAATATGAAAGCTTGACTAAACAATCTTCTGCCAGCCCTAAAACTAGAGGTTTGCTATGAAGATCTTAATCAAAAGAAGAGAACTTCAATTAAGGAGTGCAGATGGTATTCATCTACATACTTCAAAGCCAATCAAAAGAAGATTATTAGATAGTTTTACAAACCTGATCATTTAAGCTTGATGCTTTCGAAATGATAGCATAAGTCTGCATATTCAAACATCAATCAAGATGACCATTAAAATTGAATTCAGAGAATTCCTTAGTTATACTCAAATACAAACATTATACATAATACGAAATGTAACAAAGATTTAGGGATACTATTACTTACAGAAGGTGTTACAAGGACATAAATGACACCAAATGAGGCACTTAGGTATGGCACCTGCATAATGGAAAGACTGCCTGTAAATAATTTGAAAAGCTTTGTATAGAATTTTGACCACAATTAAATTTGATGCTGAGACTAGAAATAGTTTTTTTTTTTAATCTTTTACCTAGCCATGTCGAAGATAATTTTACTTACTTATACTCAACAGAGAGAAGAGTAATAGAAGCAATCATTTATGATTTTTTTGTGCCAATAATCGATAAATTATGTTGAAGTAGCCAAAGTGCCAGAGACACGCACACATATAGTAAACCAAGGCATTCAACATGTGATCTTAAAGACAATTTTGTCTACTGTTAGTCTAGGCAATGAAGCTTTACTATTGACGAAAGAACCAAGAATGACACAAGAATGGTAATATGCAAGCACGTACCCAAGATGCCCATGCCAGGCCATAGAACAATGCCTGCACAGAATCAGCAAATCGTCATATTTTCCTCTTTTTTCTTGTTTTTCTTTTGCTGGTGGTAAAATAAGGCAACTTACATATGCTATCGATGCAAGCAAGGCAATGCATAGTATCACCTTCTCTCCAACAAATGGATTGAGAAGAGGAAGCACCAAAATCTAGTAGTAGCAAAGCACAGAACAAAAAAATATCTTAGGCTGAAATATTTTCAAGGATCAAAAGCATTCAAGAAAGTGAAAATCAATTCTGTTCACTGAATAAACATATCGTGACAAAATCTCAAAATCTTCACGAATAATGCATCTAACTGTCCCCTGTTCATGTTACTGCTAAAAGAATTTACCTGTGAAACAATTGAACCTACTCCGACCATCATTAGAATTTCTGAAAACTGATTCTTGCTGAAACCAAAAGCTGCCTTCAGATAATACTGCAAAAGTAGTTATATAAAGGTCTATTAACTAATAAAATTTAAATAGAAAATAAGTCGCACAATTTTCTCAAATTACTTTTATTCAAATGAATGGGGTTGTATTATTTCCACAAACTGTACTTGCACTAGCCTTAATGATTGAATTATGTAAAGTTAAGTGACACTGTTTTTCTTAACTGGCTTTAAGATTTTATTTCTAGGAAATAAGTCTCAGACGCACCAACTTATGCACCAAAAGTAGCAAATTTGATTCAAATTTCCCTCAATTTTATCAGCATCCCACTAAAGATGATTAACATTTAACATAATAAGGCAACCAGCTTAAAATATCTCATATAAAGAGAGAACTTACAAATAAGACAGCAGTGATGCCAGACATTCCCAACTCATAGAAGAAGGAAACAAAAGAAATACCCCTTAGTGTTGGACTGAAAAAAGAAAAAAAGAAACTGTACTTCAGTAGCTAGAACATGTGAAAATAGAAGTTTTGGCATCATAACAACTCGTGTGAAAAATTTTAAAAAGAAGCAATTAAAACATATTAACTAATATCATGCAAGTCTCCAAGTTAATCTGAGTTAAAAATGGGAAGCACTACTACCTACTAAAAACCATTAATCCGGCATCTCGCATTGATTTGTATCGTTTATCAATAACCTTAACAACCTTGGTCAAGCAGGATGATTCTTGATCTCTTCTTGGAGCAGGTTGTACTGTCTCAACCAGGAAGAATTGCATATAAATAGGACAAAAGATCAAGAGAATTACCGAAACCTGAAACAAAACCATTATCAAAGAGATTAAAAATTACTGTCAATAAAAAGAAGCTGACACAAAAGACAAAGGTGACACCAAGGTTCATCTCAATTACATACCAGAAAAATGTACTTTTCAGGAAGCAAAAGTGCTAATAAATTTCCTAAGACATGTGAAGCAGAGAAGAAGCCGGTAATCCAACTAAATGCTGCAGCCCTTTTGCTTTCATTGATAACATTTGCCTGAACAGAGAAGAGGAAATTTGATACCTAAATTGCCTATCCATGAACACTATTAATTATCAATAAATGAGGAATAAATCTTACCGCATAAGCAACAGCAATGCAGAAAATACTCCCTTGGCTTATAATATATGAAATTGTGCGAAGCACATAGTAGGCATACACAAATTCTTTGGACTGATTAAAAGCAAGTAAAGCTGAAAACAAAAATGAGATGGTCAAACAAACAAAATAGTACAACAATCTTCCATGATGTCATTTTCCATGCTTCATTATTAAAATCTTGATATAATAAGCAATATTTTCACAATATTACATATATGAGTTCCTTGATTCCTAAAACAAGTTCTTTTTGACATACCAAAAGGGAATATAGTCGTGGATACAGTGAGCATGAGCAATGGTTTACGCCCATACTCATCAGCAAGCTGGCCCAAAAGAGGAAGTACCACCATTTTGAAAACTCCAACAACCTACAAAAAGGAGAATGCTTAATCGAATAAATTATAAGATCAAACTCAGTTTATTGTCACATTATTCCACGCGTCTTAGTTATTTGAAGACCAGGACATGAACATCTCTCATTACATTCAATTGACCTACAATTTATTCCCTTACTACAAAGAAATGCTATCCTCTTTTACTTCTCTCATTCTTTCAGAGCCTTGAACGACAACCATAAGATCCTTACGAACATTAGTATTTGTCAAACTGTTATATGTCTAGACTATCTCGTTCATGTGCCCTAGGGACCACAGTCATCGTGACGTCTATCTCAACATATGCAGAATCGCAAGACACCCGTAACTATATGAAAATTTAAAAGTAAATAAATTAATTAGCAAACCATATAGCTAAACAAACATATGAAATGAAATTCATAAGGCAAAGATAACATGTGGCACGATGCTTAAAATAGCTAGAGAAAATTCCAAGTTCAACAACCGATTGGACCTTAAGTGTTCGGAAAGTGATCCAGTTACTTAGTTTCAATCAATTAGGAAAAAAAGGAATAACAGAACCAACATATGAAAAAGGAAATTAGAGATCTTGACCATTTTACTATCTTTTCTTTTGCCACTTCTTCAAGAACTTGGCCACATTCAATTCATAATAGTTTCCTCCCCCACATAATATAATGTACGTGGCCAAACAACCGTAAGATAAAAGCAATAATCATGATCGCATTCTATTGTAAATAGAACAAATAAAAGCAAACGTTTTAACAACGAAACAAGTTGTACTTAAAAATTTAGCACACAACAAACTTGGAATCTGTAGAACCTAATAACACTAGTAAGCTCACACTTTCAAGGAGCTATTATCCACTTGTCTAAATTCCACTTAAACAAAACTTTCATTACAATAAGAACAACTTCGACAGTCCAATCCAAAGTAAAAAGTTCAGGGATCAAGTTGCAGGAAGCATTCAAAAACAGATAATTGATCGATTAGCGATCGAATAAGTCCGTGTATCAAATAGAGAGAATAAATTTTCAGAATATAGAGTGCATGTCTGAGCTTTTGGAATCAAAATCTTTCTATAAGTTTATAGCTAACATATCTAGCGAAAAATGGTAGAAAGCCATCTAAATTAATTTGAAGCTTCTGGATGAGGTACCTACAAATAATCTTTTTACTGAATCAGAATTCATTTAGCATTAACTTAAAGATTAACCATTTTTGTTTGCTTGAGGCTAAGACAAACATTTATTAGCTACCAAACCTGCCCACTTGAGCATTAATTTTAATTATTAATAAGTAAGGCATAATCAACATTTCATTGAGAAAAACAGAATCTGATGAGTCAATTACATGATCTCTAATCAACAAAGCCAACAACTCTGTCAATTTGGCTTCCAAGTAAACTCAGGAAGGTGTACTAAAGATGTATAGAGTAAACAGAAGCTCCATCATAAGCCCAGACAAGATATTCATTTTCTCACCAACCAGACAAACACGTGAGCACCAACAACAACAAACATATATAAAATGAGTTACCGTTTGTTGAAGACCACTTATGTAGATAGCCTCGGAACAAGTTGACTGGCCTGGACACAAGGCATTAGTAGTCACATCAACAAGCACCGAAACAGTCATCTCCTCCGCAATCCAGTGAACACAAAGTGGCAACAACAAGTGCAGAAGAGGCCTCAGCTCCCAAAACCCCCAATCCTTCCAACCCATTTCAGCTTGGTTCATGCGATGGGGGTGACGTGACAGATATGAGCTTTTATAAAGCAGAAGTTCATGTGGAAGATGACACTTCTACACGTGTTGACATCTGTTGGACGTGTGTTGGCCACTGTTTTGCTTGTGCTCATTTAGCTTTTCCGCGACAGTCATGCTGACGATTTCCTCCAATTTTCTTCATTTGTGCTTTTTACGGCGGTTTCGTGAGCCTGCGATTTTAATATCCGGATCTATTTTCTATTAATTTAAAATTTTAGATTTAACGATAACTAATATGATATTAAAATTAAAATTCGTGGATTCAAATCTTTTCTTCTTCTTCATCTAAAACTCTAATTGTATATATTATATGATAAAAAACGTTTAATATGTGTTATATATCATTTATAGAGGATGTATGAACGTACTATTATCTTAAATTTTAAATATTATAATTGATATATATTAACATATTATAATTTTAAGTCTTAAATACTATAATTAAGTCATTTTTTATTAATTTAAATCATACAATTAAATCTTAAATATTATGATTAGATCATTTTCTATCTGTTTAAATTTTTGGATCAAGAGATAATTATAAAAACATAAGAGCACTCTATTTTATATTGAATTTATAAAGTCACAACTATTTATTCTTTCAAAAGATCTATTATTCTAGAATGAATATATATACATATATATATATAATTCTATCAATCCAGGACCTAATCAACATTCAAATTAGACGGCACATCTCTGGTCGACGTGAAGTGCATGGAGTTTGCCTATTTTAGGACTGATTGTTTTCGTGCAATCTGATTTCTCACAAAAATCCAAATTTCCACATACGTACATAATATATTTGGATGCATTGAGAGACTGTTTGGTGCGGTCGTTCATCTAATAAAAGATCAAGTAGTAGCCTTCAAAAAAAAAAAGACAAAACAAAACAAAAAAACAAAAAAGAGATTTAGCAGTAAAAATCAATAGTAATAAAAACAATAGTATAATTTTCATCTAAAGTGTTTGGTGTAGATTTTTTTTTTTTTTTACTGAGATTGGTGTAAGAAATAATCGAAGTGGAACGAAATCAGCTGTCGGATATTGAACCTGGGACCCATAAGAGTACTGCAGCAAAGCAGAAAGCACCTTTTGACCGTTCGTTGTAGACTTTGGTGAGACAGTGATGGATAAGTTGACTGGTAGTTTAAAATTCTAAGGTCGCCATCTAATCATTAAACTGTAAAAAACTTTAGAGAAAATCCCATTAATGCCCCTAAACATTTTTCAGTAATTTTATTATTCTTGTTTATTTTATTTTATTTTTTAAGATTATTATTCTTGTTTATTATAAAGACAAAATATTTCCTAAAATTGTAAAACAAAAATTTCAAAAACATCTCTTCTCCCCTATAAATCCATCTCCAATCATCTGCTCGTCGAATCTCAATGGATAGGAGTGAAGCATGTCAAAGATGAAGCCCATAAAACAGGTTTAAGAGTACAATATACACATGTATAGTATTTAGAATGAAATACTATCCAAAAATATATGTATTTAGAAGAAAATAAAGTAAATTTTATATAAAATTAAGGATTATATATGTAATTTTTTACAAAATAATTGGGGGTGTAGTGACCTCTGCACCCCTTAACCCGCCCTTGAAGTTAGTTCCATCAGTTTAGGGGGTCAGCATAAAATTTTGGTAAACTTTTAATAGCAAATATAAATAATTAATAAAAAAATTAAATAAAACTTTACTTGATGACCAGAGGGGACCGAGCTGTAACATGCCTCGTCGCTGTCAATAAAGCTAAATTGTTTTGATAATAATATATAATATATAAGAATTCTAACAGGTCTAAATACGTAAATATATTAACATGGTAGATATTTAATCGAAATATTTTTTATAAAAACAATATTTAATATTATTTTAATTAATTATTAGATTTATCATAGATTTTAAATTTAACAAGAGTTTATAATTAACACTCTTTCAAAGTTGAAGAGTTTTTAATTAATGGGGATTCTTAATCCAAGTCCGGTTTTAATAGTTTAGGAACTTTTGTTTGTAACTTTTTTTTTTTTTTTCTTTTTGACAATACAATGACACATCACAACTGTCGGGATCTCATGATTTGAGTCTATGAGGTGCAATCCGAACTATTACCACTACCACTGTTATTTCCTAATAGGTGAAAAAGAGCTCTCCACAAACAGTGGAAAAATCGTCTAAAAATTAATGAGACTTTTTATAAATTGCCCAAATTTATGAGTTATTTAGAAATTATCTATTATGTGGATAAAAGCACTCGAACCTAACCCTTTGCTTATTGACAAGCAAACTAGGCGAGAGTGTATCACTGAGACACTTTACTCATGAGTTTTTTGGTTTTTTTTTTTTTTTTTTGACTTGTTATATACTATTACAAGAATAGGTAATATTGTCGAACTCTTTAAATAAGATTCACTAAGATGCGATCTGAACGAAAACTCCTTGAAACAAGAGAATGGCTCCCAAGAGAGAGAGAAGGACCCCACATAGGAAGCGGAAAACAGCTACATTTGTTAGGTGGCACTAGCAATTTGAAACGTGCACTCTCGCCTTTGCTAGGAAAGTTAAGGTGTGCTGCCTTCACTAAAGCAGCACGCCAGACGCCGGGGCTTTTTTCATAACTTGTTGGAACATTGTTTGTTATATATAATTAATTGTTAATCTATTGATAAAACCGCTAAGTATCATGCCGTCACGCAAAGACGACCAATTATAGAATATGATAAAAGATGACTTCATTGACGAGCAAGCTTACTATTATTACAATGGTTAAACAACCCATTAAAAAAAAAAAAAAAGCCATGTAAGCATTGACTATGACAGTGGTAGGAAATTGACAGAATAATCAATCCCATGTCATCTAAAAAACAAAACTTCGTAATAATGGGTTATGTATCTCAACCTAATCGTGGCACAGAGAGAGAGAGAGAGAGAGAGAGAGAGAGAGACATATATTTTGAAGAATCATGGCAGAGATTTAGTTTATTCTCACCAAACATATAAAAAAAAAAAAAAAAGAGAAGGAAAGAACCCCAAGTTAATTAAATGATAAATTCTACAAATTAACCTAGACTTTAAATATACTTAAACTCAAGATTTCTTTTTCTATATAACACTAAAGGATTGGGGACTTATTTGACTAGCACCATAAAATTGAAATGAGTTGTAATAACACTAAATATTGTTTAGCTTATTTTTATGATAAAAATGCTTTTGAATCTATATCGGTTTTTGTTTTAAATAAAATTAAATTAAAATTAAACAGTTTTCGAACAAAACAAAGAAAACAACCCATAATCGATGTTCCATTTTTATTAACAAAACACACACAAAACTCCCACAAGCGACGGTTGTAAAGACAAACCACAATTTGATAACCGACCAATGAATGTACGATGTCAAGAGATAAAACAATAGCAGAGGAGACGATTGTTTATTGAGAGTGACTGTTCATTGGATGGGAGAAAATTCTTTGCTATTTGAGGTTTTGTTTTTTAAAATTTAAATGGTGGTTGATTTGAATGTAACGTGAACTTGCATTGTACATATTTGAGAAAGGAAGGATTTGGGGCGAAACCAATTTTGAATGTATTAGATCACGATTTCATGTTTGATTTAGTTGTTGAGGTAGATCATCGCAAACTAAGAATACATATCTCTAACTGATTAGGGTTTTACGAAGCCACTATTAGTTTGCGAATGATGTAGGTTTCAAGAACAATTTAGAGTTTAGGGAACAATTTAGCTTTCGTGAATAATTTAGCTTTTTCATTAACTATGATTGCTTTCGCAAATTTTAATTGCTTTCGTGAACTATGACCGCTTTCACGAACTTTGTCCACTTTTGCAAACTAGTAGAGTTGAATTTGATTATTATGTTGTTTGCCCTCAATAAAATAAACAATTAAAGGGTGGGACTATCTAGTCCCATCCTTTCAAGTGGTATGCATTAGTCCCGCTCCGTTGAATGCATTAGTTCGCCGGTGCGAGAATGATGCAATACATAGGATTGGATTTGTTGTCAAATGTGGGATTGAACTGGAATCCACTCAACAAACAAGTCATTGTAGATTTGTGTTGACGTAGTGGTTTATAGCTAAAATCTTTGTGCTTTTGTTAAGAAAAATGGATTCCATTGATGTCAAAGACCTGAGCAAGGTCTTTTTGTTGTGAATTAAACTAAACCATCGACCCATTAAGCAAATTCAAATTCATATCACAAGTAAAAGAATTGCTGGTTTGTTTCAGTTGAAGGGGATGATTAAAACATAGTGGAATATCAAATACATAACTATAGTGTTGTCTCTCAATGGGTGAATACTCAGAATAATATTTACACTCGCATATCAGCCTTGCTCACGATTAGGGATAGCAATAGATCGGATCTGGTTTGGGTCGGTTCGTTTTAAATCCAATCTAGAATTTTTGAGGGGTTCCCCCAACCTAACTAGTGTCCCACATGGATCATAACTTTCCACTTTCAAATCCAAACCCGATTGAAGGAACTTGCTCAAACCCAACCTATTCATCTAATTTAATTTTTAATTAATGATATAATTAATTCAAAAACACATATACAAAAAAAAATATATATATATATATATACACATTTAAACTTCCAATAGTTTGATTTAATTACAATATAACATCACATATATATATAATTATTAATATAAAATTCCACAAATTTTTAAATACAAATACAAAAGACTTGTTACATTACAAATGTTTAATTACAAATATCAAAAGACTTGCTACATTTACAATAAAATTTCATTACACAATCCAAAATATTACTACTACATAGTCATTAGGGATGACAACGGATTGGATTAAGTTCGACTCGGTTCACCCCAAACCGATCCAAAATTTTTTAGGGTGCCCCAAACGGATTGCTACTTTTTGCTTCAAATTGCCTCAAATAAAGTGGGTTCCCTGAGTTTGGGTATGTTTGCCACCCCCACCCACAACTGATGGAAAGACTAACATTTATAACTTCCACCTCATTATACAAAGTTGTTGGATGGATTTGACTAACTTATTGGTTAGGTAAAGTTACTCATCAATAATAATCTTTAAATATTTGTCAATAATCATTTTTACAATCAATCAAAAGGTTATTATCGATGGGTATACTCAACCAGTAAGATAACTAAATCCTACTGGACAAGACAATTAACTTTCACTTAAAAGTGGTGTTTCCACATCTTCCTTGTCATTGTATGTTTCATCTGTTTTAAGTAGGCAAGCAATGCATAAAGCGATCATCTAAGAGAAAAAAAAATATTTATAGTCAAGATTCATCTAAAGAGAGTAAAAATGTCATAATTGAAAAATTGTATGCACAAGCGAAAGAAAGAGAGATTACCATGCATATAGATGCGACAACGATACTGAAGCCTTTACAATTGAAAGGGGCATCGCTAGATATGAACCACGCTGATACACAATTTCAGAAATTTGGCTATATGGTTTTTCAAGTGGTTTGAACATCAATTCATTCAAGGAAAAAACAGATAACTCACAAGTCAATGGACTCATCGCAAGTGGTGATAACAACTTGCTATTGATTGCACACCGGCGATAAATCCTTGTGCCTTTCCCTATATCGGACACTAACATATGAGATAACAGAGAGAATATAGTATGTGTAGAAAATTAAAACTGAATTTGGATATTCATCCAAAAAACCAACTTCAGTGAGAAAATTGGCAAATTATTAAGTTAATTCACTTACACAAATCACAACTTAAATAGGAAAGTTTGTCTACTCAGGCAAACCACAAGATTATGTCCGATTTAAATTATGCCAAAGAGGGATCACATCTGCTCAGTTGTTTTCTATTCTTTCTTAATATTAATATTTGAAGAATCAAAATTTCAAGTTAATATATCGAGTTTAATAATTTTGTCTTCTCAGAAATATGAAAGCTTGACGAAACAATTTTCTACCAGCCCTAAAACTAGAGGTTTGCTATGAAGATCTTAATCAAAAGAAGAGAACTTCAATTTAGGAGTGCAGATGGTATTCATCTACATACTTTAAAGCCAATCAAAAGAAGATTATTAGATAGTTTTACAAACCTGATCATTTAAGCTTGATGCTTTCGAAATGATAGCATAAGTCTGCATATTCAAACATCAATCAAGATGACCATTAAAATTGAATTCAGAGAATTCCTTAGTTATACTCAAATACAAACATTATACATAATACGAAATGTAACAAAGATTTAGGGATACTATTACTTACAGAAGGTGTTACAAGGACATAAATGACACCAAATGAGGCACTTAGGTATGGCACCTGCATAATGGAAAGACTGCCTGTAAATAATTTGAAAAGCTTTGTATAGAATTTTGACCACAATTAAATTTGATCCTGAGACTAGAAATAGTTTTTTTTTTTTTAATCTTTTACCTAGCCATGTTGAAGATAATTTTACTTACTTATACTCAACAGAGGGAAGAGTAATAGAAGCAATCATTTATGATTTTTTTGTGCCAATAATCGATAAATTATATTGAAGTAGCCAAAGTGCCAGAGACAAGCACACATATAGTAACCAAGGCATTCAACATGTGATCTTAAAGACAATTTTGTCTACTGTTAGTCTAGGCAATGAAGCTTTACTCTTGACGAAAGAACCAAGAATGACACAAGAATGGTAATATACAAGCACGTACCCAAGATGCCCATGCCAGGCCATAGAACAATGCCTGCACAGAATCAGCAAATCGTCATATTTTCCTCTTTTTTCTGTTCTTCTTTTGCTGGTGGTAAAATAAGGCAACTTACATATGCTATCGATGCAAGCAAGGCAATGCATAGTATCACCTTCTCTCCAACAAATGGATTGAGAAGAGGAAGCACCAAAATCTAGTAGTAGCAAAGCACAGAACAAAAAAATATCTTAGGCTGAAATATTTTCAAGGATCAAAGCATTCAAGAAAGTGAAAATCAATTCTGTTCACTGAATAAACGTATCGTGACAAAATCTCAAAATCTTCATGAATAATGCATCTAACTGTCCCCCTGTTCATGTTACTGCTAAAAGAATTTACCTGTGAAACAATTGAACCTACTGCGACCACCATTAGAAGTTCTGAAAACTGATTCTTGCTGAAACCAAAAGCTGCTTTCAGATAATACTGCAAAAGTAGTTTATATAAAGGTCTATTAACTAATAAAATTTAAATAGAAAATAAGTCGCACAATTTTCTCAAATTTCTTTTATTCAAATGAATGGGTTTGTATTATTTCCACAAACTGTACTTGCACTAGCCTTAATGATTGAATTATGTAAAGTTAAGTGACACTGTTTTTCTTAACTGCCCTTAAGATTTTATTTCTAGGAATTAAGTCTCAGATGCACCAACTTATGCACCAAAAGTAGCAAATTTGATTCAATTTCCCTCAATTTTATCAGCATCCCACTAAAGATGATTAACATTTAACATAATAAGGCACCAGCTTAAAATATCTCATATAAAGAGAGAACTTACAAATAAGACAGCAGTGATGCCAGACATTCCCAACTCATAGAAGAAGGAAACAAAAGAATACCCCTTAGTGTTGGACTGAAAAAAGAAAAAAAAGAAACTGTCCTTCAGTAGCTAGAACGCGTGAAAATAGAAGTTTTGGCATCATAACAACACGTGTGAAAAATTTTAAAAAGAAGCAATTTAAACATACTAACTAATATCATGCAAGTCTCCGAGTTAATCTGAGTTAAAAATGGGATGTACAACTACCTACTAAAAACCATTAATCCAGCATCCCGCATTGATTTGTATCGTTTATCAATAACCTAACAACCTTGGTCAAGCAGGATGATTCTTGATCTCTTCTTGGAGCAGGTTGTACTGTCTCAACCAGGAAGAATTGCATATAAATAGGACAGAAGATCAAGAGAATTACCGAAACCTGAAACAAAACCATTATCAAAGAGATTAAAAACTACAATCAATAAAAAGAAACTGACACGAAAGACAAAGGTAACACCAAGGTTCATCTCAATTACATACCAGAAAAAATGTACTTTTCAGGAAGAAAAAGTGCTAATAAATTTCCTAAGACATGTGAAGCAGAGAAGAAGCCGGTAATCCAACTAAATGCTGCAGCCCTTTTGCTTTCATTGATAACATTTGCCTGAACAGAGAAGAGGAAATTTGATACCTAAATTGCCTATCCATGAACACTATAATTATCAATAAATGAGGAATAACATCTTACCGCATAAGCAACGGCAATGAAGAAAACACTCCCTTGGCTTATCATATTTGAAATAGTGCGAAGCACATAGTAGGCATACACAAATTCTTTGGACTGATTAAAAGCAAGTAAAGCTGAAAACAAAAATGAGATAGTCAAACAAACAAAATAGTACAACAATCTTGCATGATGTCATTTCCATGCTTCATTATTAAAATCTTGATATAATAAGCAATATTTTCACAATATTACATATATGAGTTCCTTGATTCCTAAAACAAGTTCTTTTTGACATACCAAAAGGGAATATAGCCGTGGAGACAGTGAGCAGAGCAATGGTTTACGCCCATACTCATCAGCAAGCTGGCCCAGAAGAGGAAGTACCACCATTTTGAAAACTCCAACAACCTACAAAAAGGAGAATGCTTAATCGAATAAATTATAAGATCAAACTCAGTTTATTATCCATTATTCCACGCATCTTAGTATTTGAAGACAAGGACATGAACATCTCTCTTACATTCAATTCACCTGCAATTTATTCCCTTGCTACAAAGAAATGCTATCCTCTTTTACTTCTCTCATTCTTTTCAGAGCCTTGAACGACAAACCATAAGATCCTTACGAACATTAGCATTTGTCAAACTGTTATATGTCTAGACTATCTCGTTCATGGGCCCTATGGACCACAGTCATCATGACGTCTATCTCAACATACGCAGCATCGCAAGGACAACCGTAATTATATGAAAATTTAAAAGTAAATAAATTAATTAGCAAACCATATAGCTAAACAAACATATGAAATGAAATTCATAAGGCAAAGATAACACGTGGCACAATGCTTAAAATAGCTAGAGAAAATTCCAAGTTCAAGGACCGATTGGACATTAAGTGTTCGGAAAATGATCCAATTACTTAGTTTCAATCAATTAGGAGAAAAAGAAACACAGAACCAACATATGAAAAGGAAATTAGAGATCTTGACCATTTTACTATCTTTTCTTTTGCCACTTCTTCAAGAACTTGGCCACATTCAATTCATAATAGTTTCCTGCCCCACATAATATAATGTACATGGCCAAACAACCGTAAGATAAAAGCAATAATCATGAGTCCCATTCTATTGTAAATAGTGTTAGGAAATTGGCTAAAATAAAAGCGGAGCCAATCGCACATCGGAAACAAAGGCAAAATAAAAGTGGAAACCAATCCCACATCTGAAACAAAACAAGGGAGAATGGGTTTCTAAAGGCTATAAAAGGAGCCTCATGTTTTGGTTTCAAATTGCCCCAGTCAGATACACTTTAAGCATTGTTTTTTACTCTTCTTAAATTCCTTTCTTGTTCTTATTATTTATAGTGTAGGAAGGTGTGAGTTAATGTATGCTTTGGAGAGTATGGGTGTATTGGGGTCGTGGGATGTGAGAGAATAGTCTATGTGATGTAATAATTTTTCACATAGTGAATTTCTTTCTGAGGGCCGTAGTTTTTTTCTCCTGGTTTGGAGTTTTCCACGTAAATTCTTGTGTTGTGGTATTGTTATTATTTTCTATTTTATTTCTCTATTATTTCTGATATTCTTACAGGAGGCAGATTTTTTTTTAAGAAGAGATTTTGGGAGGTGAAGTTTTCCCAACAAGTGGTATCAGAGCCTGGTTGCTGGTTGCCTGGTTGATAAGGTGTCAGATGTTTTAGAAAATTCTTAGTATGCTCTGTGGTTGCAGCATTGTCTGATCTTCCACATCAGAAAAGAATTGTTCTTGGTTGCTGGAATAAGTGTGGTGGTGTGAAAGTGCATGTCTAGGGAAGGTTCTGGCTAGGAAAGACTTGGTATTTAACTGTGTCCATTGTGACCGACCTCTCTTTCCTGGGAACTTACCTGGTGTATTGTTCACGGACTACAAGTGCACTATTCCAGTATACCGTTATGTCGAAGTTTTCAAGCCCTATGAGGTTTGATGTGGAGAAATTTGATGGAAAGATCAATTTCGGCTTGTGGCAAATGCAAGTCAAAGATGTGTTGATACAATTCGGGTTACACAGGCGTTAGAGAAGAAACCAAGCCCTACACTCAACGAAGATTCCAGCGAAGACAAAGATTCTGTGAAGCCTAGTATAAGCAATGAAGATTGGGAAGATCTAGATTTGAGAGCTGCAAGTGCAATTCGCCTGTGTTTGGCCAAGAATGTTCTTGCAAACGTGTATGGAATATCAACAGCCAAGAAACTCTGGGAGAAGCTTGAAGAGTTGTATCAGGCAAAGGGCATCTCAAATCGGTTGTACCTAAGGAACAGTTTCATACTCTGCGTATGGATGAAGGTATGAAAATCTCAGATCACCTGAGTATTCTCAATGGTATTGTTTCTGAACTGGAGGCTATTGGAGTTGAAATTGAAGATGAGGATAAAGCATTAAGGCTCATCTTGTCTCTTCCACCTTCCTATGAGCACATGAAACCTATTTTGATGTATGGGAAGGAGACTCTGAAATTTGTAGAAGTTACCGGCAAACTCTTTTCTGAGGAGAGAAGGCTTGAAAAGTGGAGGATCGCACTTCATCAGCAGAATTAATGTTGGTAACTAGAAATGGGAGCAATTGGAAGAAGAAGAACTCCGGGAAGAATCTAATTTGCTGGGGGTGTGGACAATCTGGGCACGTTAAGAAAAATTGTCAAGGTGAAGCGGGGTTCGGCAAAAAGCTCCGAGGCAGAAGCTAACAGTATCTCCCTGATGGGAGAAGGAGATTTCCTTTGAGAAGTGAGAAGTACATCCTCCTGATATGTCCGCGTTACCATGGAAGAGGATGTGTTGTTAGCGGATCCACAATTGCACACGGGCATTGGTTTGGCATTGATGCAAGGTGTGTGGTGGATGTATGTCGATGGCTGATGAACTTCCGTAAAGCCAAACGTGGAAGTTACACATAAAATTTCAGCAGGTGTTTCGACATGTGCCGAAGTGAAATTCTTGGAATGTGATAATTCTAAGTGAGTATACTCTTTTATGGTGAAGTATGATAGTTCTCTGGGTTGAGAATATGATTGTACGGTATAGACAATGATTGCGTCGTAGCTGTAGCAGATGTTTCTTTTATTTTGCCAAGGTGGAGTTTGTTAGGAAATTGGCTAAAATAAAAGCGGAGCCAATCCCACATCTGAAACAAAACAAGGAGAATGGGTTCTGAAGGCTATAAAATGAGCTCAATGTTTTGGTTTCAAATTGCCCCAGTCAGAGACACTTTAAGCATTGTTTTGACTCTTCTTAAATTCCTTTCTTTTTCTTATTATTTTATAGTGTAGGAAGGTGTGAGTTAATGTATGCTTTGGGAGAGTGTGGTTGTATTGGGGTCGTGGGATGTGAGAGAATAGTCTATGTGATTGTAATAATTTTTCACATAGTGAATTTCTTTCTGAGGGCCGTGGTTTTTTCTCCTGGTTTGGAGTTTTCCACGTAAATTCTTGTGTTGTGGTAATTGTTATTATTTTCTATTTTATTTCTCTATTATTTCTGATATTCGTTACAGGAGGCAGATTTTTTTTTAAGAAGAGATTTTGGGAGGTGAAGTTTTCCCAACAAATAGAACAAATAAAAGCAAAAGTTTTAACAACGAACCAAGTTGTACTTAAAAATTTAGCACACAACAAACTTGGAATCTGTAGAACCTAATAACACTCTAGTAAGCTCACACTTTCAAGGAGCTATTATCCACTTGTCTAATTCCACTTAAACAAAACTTTCATTAAAATAAGAACAACTTCGACAGTCCAATCCAAAGTAGAAAGTTCAGGGATCAAGTTGCAGGAAGCATTCAAAAACAGATAATTGATCGATTAGCGATTGAATAGTCTGTGTATCAAATAAACAGAATAAATTTCCAGAATATTAAGTGCATGTCTGAGCTTTTGGAATCAAACATCTGTCTATAAGTTTATAGCTAACATATCTAGTGAAAAATGGTAAAAAGCCATCTAAATTAATTTGAAGTTTCTGGATAAGGTACCTACAAATAATCTTTTACTGAATTAGAATTCATTTAGCATTAACTTAAAGATTAACCATTTTTGTTTGCTTGAGGCTAAGACAAACATTTATCAGCTATCAAACCTGCCCACTTTGAGCATTAATTTTAATTATTAATAAGTAAGGCATAATCAACATTTCATTGAGAAAAACAGAATCTGATGAGTCAATTACATGATCTCTAATCAACAAAGCCAACAACTCTGTCAATTTGGCTTCCAAGCAAACTCAGGAAGGTGTACTAAAGATTTATAGAGTCAAACAGCAGCTCCATCATAAGCCTAGACAAGATATTCATTTTCTCACCAACCAGGCAAACACTGTGAGCACCAACAACAACAAACATATATAAATGACGTTACCGTTTGTTGAAGACCACTTATGTAGATAGCCTCGGAACAAGTTGACTAGCCTGGACACAAGGCATTAGTAGTCACATCAACAAGCACCGAAACAGTCATCTCCTCCGCAATCCAGTGAACACAAGTGGCAACAACAAGTGCAGAAGAGGCCTCAGCTCCCAAAACCCCCAATCCTTCCAACGCATATCAGCTTGGTTCATGCGATGCGGGTGACGTGACGTATATGAGCTTATATAAAGCAGAAGTTCATGTGGAGGATGACACTTCTACACGTGTTGACGTTTGTTGGACGTGTGTTGGCAACGTTTTGCTTGTGCTTATTTAGCTTTGCTGCAGACAGTCATGCTGACGATTTCCTCCAATTTTCTTCATTTGTGCTTTTTTACGTCGGTTTCCTGAGCCTACGATTTGAATATAATAGCGGGTCTATTTTTTATTAGTTTAAATTTTTAAAATTAAACAAAACAAAAAACAAAAAGAGATTTAGTAGTAAAAATCAATATTAATAAAACAATAATATAATTTTCATTTTTTTTAATTACTTAAATTGATTCTAAAAAAATAGTAGAGATCCAAATAAATCAGCTGTTGGATAGTGAACCTGGGACCCCTAAGAGTACTGCAGCAAAGCACCTTTTGACCGTTTGTTGTAGACTTTGGTGAGGAAAGTGGTGGATAAGTTGACTGGTAGTTTAAAATTCTAAGGTCGCCATCCTAACGCTAATCATTAAATTATAATAAACTTTAGATAAATCCCATAATACCCCTGAATCAATTTTTGAAGGCTATAAAAGGAGCTCAATGTTTTGGTTTCGCATCGCCCCAGTTACAGACACTTGAAGCATTATTTTTGACTTTTACTTAAATTTCTTTTCTTCTTCTTATTATTTAGAGTGTTAGGATTGTGAGTTGATATATGCTTGGGAGAGTATGAGTGTATTGGGGTCGTGGGATGTGAGAGACTAGTCTATGTGATTATAATAATTTTTCACATAGTGAATTTCTTTCTGAGGGCCGTGGTTTTCTCCTGTTTTGGAGTTTTCTACATAAATTCTTGTGTTGTGGTGATTGTTATTATTTTCTATTTTATTTTTCTATTATTTCTAATATTCTTACAGGAGGCAGGTTCTTTTTTGAAGAAGATGTTTTGGGAGGTGAAGTTTTCCCAACACAATATACTAATACATAATATTTAGAATGAAATACTATCCAAAAATATGTATATTTAGAAGAAAATAAAGTAGATTTTATATAAAATTAAGGGGCAAATTACTCACAACCTACCTGCAAATTTGATATTCACAATCGCGTATAACTTTTTATTTTTTTACAACGTCCTCCCCTGACTAACGGATTGACTGAATTTGACCGTTAAATGATCAATTTGACCGTTTAAAATGTGTTAAAGAAGAAATTACCCTTGAAAAGATTGATTTCGCAATCAAATGAAATTACCAATATACCCTTGAAATCATCTTCAACCAAAATCATTTTAATCTCAGAAAATCTTTACTGAAAATCATCTTCAATCTCACCTCCCTCTCATCTTCAACCAAAATCATCATCAATCCAACAAAATCATCAACATCAATCACCAACCCAAATTTATCATAATCAATTAATTAACGTTCGTTCTGGGTTCGAAGGATTCGATCCCAGTTTTGGTTGGGTTCGAATCCTTTGAACCTAGACTGGGTTCGAAGGGCTCGAACCCAAGCTGGGTTTGAACGGTTCGAACGATCTGGGTTCAAATGAACTCGACGATCTGGGTTCGTTCGAACCCAGATTGAACGATCTGGGATCCGGGTTCGAACGGTTCGAACCCAGATCTGGGTTCGTTTGAACCCAGATTGAATGATCTGGGATCTGGGTTCGAACGAACCTGACGAGTTCGAACCCAGATCATTCGATCTGGGTTCGATTAGAAGAATAGAAGAAGAAGAAGAAGAAGAGAAAAGAGAGAGACAGTGATCGGTGAGAAGAAGAGATGATGAAGAAGAAGAGAGAGAGGAGAGAGACGAACCACAGTGACGAAGAAGATGAAGAATAGAGAGAGAAATGAGAGATGGATATGAATATTGATTTTGTGTTTTTATTTTAAATCATTTTTTAAATTTATTTTTTTCTCAAATTAATCTCCACCATCCATCTTTAGATGGATGGTGGAGATTTAATTAAAAAATATTTTAATTTTTTTAATTTTTACTTTTTTTTTTTAAATTAATCTCTATCGTCCATTTTCAAATGGACGGTAGAGATCTGATTAAATTTATTTAAATTTTAAATTATTTTTAAAGAAAATTAAAAAAATAAATCATTAAGAGGTAATTTCGTCTTTTAATATTTATTAACAGTTAACCATATTCCGTAACGGTCAAACCAGTCAATCCGTTAGTCAGGAGAGGACATTGTAAAAAATTAAAAAGTTATATACGCCTATAAATATTAAATTTCAGGTAGTTGTGGGTAATTTCCCCTTAAATTAAGGATTATATATGTAATTTGTAAAAAATTATTTGTGGGTGTAGTGATCTGTGCACCGCTTAACCCGCCCTGAAGTTAGTTCCATCAGTTTAGGGGGTCAGTATAAAATTTTGGTAAACTTTCAATATCAAATATAAATAATTAAAAAAATTAAATAAACTTTACTTGATGGCCAGAAAGGGTCCAGCTGTATAACATGGCTCCTCACTATCAATAAAGCTTAATTGTTTTGAGAGAGTAATTGATAATAATATATAATATATAAGAATTCTAACACGCCTAGACACATAAATGTATTAACATGGTATATATTTAATCAAAATATTTTTATGAAAACAATCTTTAATATTATTTTAATAATTTTTAGATTTATCATAGATTTTAAATTTAATAGGAGTTTATAATTAACACTCTTTCAAAATTGAAGAGTTTTTAATTAATAGAGATTCTTTATCCAAGTCCAGTTTTAATAGTTAGGAACTTTTGTTTGTAACTTTTTTTTTTTTTTTTTACAATACAAGTACACATCACAACTGTCGGGATCTCATGATTCAAATCTCTAAAATACGGTCCGAATTATTACTATTACTATTACTATTATTATTCTCTAATTGGTGAAAACAGAGCTACCCATATATAGTGGAAAGACTGTACACAAACTAATAAGATTTTTTTGTAGATTCCTTATATTTGTGAGCTATTTAAAAATTATTCACTATATGGATTAAAAGTATCCAACCCAACCCTTTGCTTATTGACAAGCAAACTAGGTGAGAGTGCATCATCGAGACAATCTATTTAGGAGCTTTTTTTTTCTTTCCTTGACATATTATACACAATTACAAGAATAAGAATGTTGTCGAGCTCTTTAAATAAGATTTACTAAAATTCATCTAGATTGTGGCTCCCTAAAACGGGAGAATGACTCTTAAAGAGATGAGAAGAACCCCACATAGGAAGCGGAAATAGCCACATTTGTTAGGTGGCACTAGCAGTTTGAAAACGTGCACTCTCGCCTTTGTTGGAAAGCAAAGGCGTGCTGCCTCCACTAACGCCTGATACCGCAGCTTTTTCCATAACTTGTTGGAACGTTGCTTGTTATATATAATTAACTGTTAGTCTATTGATAAAACCGTTAAGTTTCATGCCTCACGCAAGACGACCAATTATAGAATATGACAAAAAAGATGACTTTCATTGACAAGCAAGCTTACTATTATTACATTGATATAAACAACCCATTAAAAAAGGAAAAAAACAAAAAAAGCCATTGTAAGCATTGACTATGACAGTGGTAGGAAATTGACAGAATAATCAATCCCAATGTCATCCGAAAAACAAACTTCGTTATAATTGGTTATGTATCTCAACCTAATCGCGGCATATATATATACACACATAAAATTTTTATAATTAGGTATATCTGATTTTAAAAAATAAGGATCAATCTAATCGAATTCATTTATTATATTTGAATTAAATCGAATAAATAATTTGTTTTAGAAGAGAGAATGTAATAAATGCAATTTAATTGGTTGATCATATTTTTTAACATCAGGTATACCTGAATATAAAAATTCTCTATATATGAAGAATCATGGCAGAGATTTAATTTATTGAGAACCTAACAGATAAAAAAGGCAAGAACCCCAAGTTAATTAAATGATCAATTCTACAAATTTATCTTGACTATAAATATACTTAAACTCAAGATTTCTTTTATCTATATAACACTAAAGGATTGGGGATTTATTTGACTAGCACCGTAAAATTGAAATGAGTTTTAATAACATTAAATACTGTTCAGCTTATTTTATGACAAAAATGCTCTTAAATCCGTAACTATTTTTGCTTTAAATAAAATTAAAATTAAAATTAAACGGTTTTCGAGCAAAACAAAGGAAACAACCCACAATCAATGTTCCATTTTTATTAACAAAACACACACAAAAACTCCCATGAGTGATGGTTGTAAAGACAAACCTTAGAAGTATCACTTCTTCCATTAACAAATGATTCAAAATATTCAAAAACTCCCACGAGTGACAGTCAAGTTAGTTTTGGATAAAAATGACTAAAACTGAGATAAAAAATATTTGGTTTAACTTTAGAAGAATCAACCTAACTCGATTATTAGACAAAACTATTTTGAAGAGATTTACACCAATTATATATTTATAGATAAAGAAGATATCTAAATCTTTAACCTTTTAAGATCAAGGAAAGTAGTTAATCATTTATACTAAAATGTGACGTGTGGCTATATTATACATATAGCTTTAGTGGATGCAAACACCGTCACTCTATAGTATAATTTTTCATACTAATGACGCTCTTTGTAAATTCACGAAAAAAGACACTCTTCGTGTAATTGATTACTTGACCTTTAAAATCCATGGCCCATTTATCCAAATGCGACCCGAATCTCACCGCTTGTGTGTCCACCGGCAAACAATCTGTGCGTCTCTTCTTGGGTTTTGAAAAATGACACCTTAAGAGGTATACTAGTCTCTTCATTCACCCACTCATGAACTTCGAATCCCAGAAATGGGATCTCCGTCTCTTTCCTGTACAAGCTTTTTACAACTTCACAGTCAGACCCAGCTACGCTTCGTGAATTCTTTATGGGAAATGCAAATCATGGTAACAATAACCCAAATGAAGCCCTTTATTTCTTCGATTACATGATTCGTATGCAACCCACTCCTCCCATGTCTTCCTTCCGTGTTTTGTTTACTGCTCTTGTGAAAACTAAGCATTATAGTGATGTTATTTCTCTTCAAAGAGACTGAATTCAGCTGGGTTGGTGCCTGATTTATTCAATTTTAAACATTTTGATAATTGTTTTGTGCAAACGAGTAGGGTGATGATGGTTTTGTGGTGTTTGGTGCGCTTTTGAGAAGGGGTTTCAATCCAGAAGTTGTGACTTTTAGTAGTTTAATTAGAGGTCTGTGTATGGGGGTTAGAATAAGGGAAGCTGTTAGGCTGCTTAAGAAGATGGTTGCCTTTGGTTGTAGCTAACGTGGTCACATATGCAACTTGGATTCATGGGCTGTGTCGAACAGGCAACGCAACTGTTGCCCTTCAGTTACATCAACAAGTGGTTAATGGGGATTGTAAATCTGGTCTTATTTGTAAGCCGAAATGTTGTTTGGTATAATAGTATTATTGATGGCCTTTGCAAAGATGGATTTACAGATAAAAAGCAAAAGAACTGTTTTCAGAGATGCAGGGCAAGGGAATCCTTGCAGATGCAGTCACTTATAGCTGTCTTATTCACGGTTTGTGTTGTGTTGGAGAGCGGGAAGAGGCTAAAAGCCTTTTTACTAGAGACGCTGAACTAAAGGTGTAACAAGCCTGATACTGTGACATTTAATGTGCTGCTAGATGAGCTTTGCAAGAATGGGATTGATAGACGAAGCAAATAGGTTGTATGAACTGATGATTCAGAGAGGTGTTCAACCAAAATACCTACATTTATAGCATACTTGTAGATGGTCCTGCTTGGTGGGTCAGAATTCACGATTCGGAGCAGTTGTTTGTTTCTATGGCAAGTATGAGGTTGTACCCCCGATGTTGTTACTTACAATAGTTTGATCGATGGATATTGTAAGAATAAAAAAGTTGACCGGGCTATGAATCTTATAGGGAAATGATTTGAAGAAAATTAGGCCAACAATTGTTACTTATAACACTTTGTTAATTGGCCTTTTTAAGGTGTGTAAAGTTGGAGATGGCTATAAATTGTTGGAGGAGATGCAAGTTAATGATGTTGCACCTAATTCAAATATTTATGCTACTATTATGGCGGGCTTTGCAAGAATGATTATGTTCTTGATGCACTGAAATTCTTTCATACTTTAGAAAATCGGAAAATTCAATTTACAGTTGAAATTTTTTAGTTGTCTTATGGATGGATTGTGTAAATCTGGAAGAATAGAAATGGCTTGGGAGTTATTCCATCAATTGCCTCAGAAAGGCCTAGTGCCAGTCTGCCAGATGTGTATAATATACAACATCATGATCAATGGGCTTTGTAAAGAAGGAGCCTTAGAAAAGGCAAACTGTTTGCTATTAGATATGGAGGAAAGGGGTTGTATTCCAAATGTGGTCACATTTGATACACTTATATGTGGTTTCATCCAAAGCAAGGAAAAATCAAAAGTGGTAGAATTTCTTGAAAAAATGGCGAAGAGAAATGTCGTTCTAGATGCATCCATAGTTTCCATGGTAATTGACTTGCTTGTGGAGGATGAAAATTATCGTGAATTTCTAAATTTGCTTCCGTCATTTCCCGTCCAAGAACCAACAAGATCTTGAAATATGTATGCTGGTAGCAACGCTGTAAGTGACGTGAATTTCCTCTGCAATGTGTTTCCAATGTTGAGTAAGTTATACAATTTTGCAGTGTAGACACCTCATCAAGAAAATAAGTCAGATAAGCAGAAGTTATCATAGTCCCTAGTATTGATTGTATTAGCTATTTTATTTTCTTTTTCTTATATTAAGTCCTAAAGATATATCTTTTTGCACCTTCCCTTTCCCAAATAAGAACTGCTTGTTGTAATTTTTTTTCTTTTTTCTTTTGTGATGGGTAAGTGACACGTATTTACTTTGCAATTTTTTTTTTCTTTGAACAATACTATGCAATTTGTTTCCTGTGTCGAATAAGTTGTACAGTTTTGCAGTGTACAAAACTCCTCATCAAGAGAATAGGTCAAAGAAGCAGAAGTTACAATGCTCCAAGTCATGTTGTGATAGTCCCTTGTATTGACCGTACTAAAGTGATACCCTCGACGGTAAACAAGTCACGTTGTGATAGTCCCTTATATTGATTGTACCAAAGTGACACCCTCAACGGTAAGGCGATGATGTGAAGTTCTTTTGAAATCACTTTAAAACCGATGACCTTGTGTTACATAAAATTTACATTGTTATTGGCAACAATCTGCTTATCATTCCAGTCAGTTGTAAAATTTTGTGCATGGAAGCGTGATTCGGAAATCAGTTTTACATTTGCATAGGCATTTAATTACTTCGTTTCTTCTAGAACATGTAACTAGAATTCAAGCTGCCAGCATCTCATGTTAATCATTGTATCCTAATTTAAGGATGTTGCTGAGAGTTTCTTTTAACATTGATCGTGGAAGTGTAACTAAACAACAATAATATTACTTGTTCTGTTTCTCTCTCATTTTTAGTTCTAAAAAGTCATGTTTTCATTCTAAAAAAAAAAAAGTTCATGTTTTTGGTTATTCCAGATAACAACTAAGGGGAAAAAGCTTTTTAACTGTTTTGTACATGTAATTTAACTTTTTTTTTTTTTTTTCAGTTCTAGTTTGGTCTGCTGTTTTTTAATATAGTCACAGTAGTGGTCATGGGATGAGCATTATCAATATTTTGAATGTACTTATATAAGCGTTAAAAGTTTTTATTTGATATTATTAATTTGGTTGATTGCTGGTTATGAGCAACCTCTTTATGAATTTTGTTTGCACAGTAAAATATTGAAAATTTGCAGTAATAATTTAAAATTTCTTTTGTTCACATCTATGATTTTTATTGTCAGCAGCCTTGGCTTGATTATGATGTTTTCTTCTGTGATTTTGGTTAGGTAGTGTGTTAAATATGAACGTTGATATCTTTTTACTTATAAATATTTAAACCGGAAAAATGAATCTAAAAATTAGAATTTCCTATCTATCTTTTAGATTATAAATATTGTTTTCTAGTTGGTTTCTTCGTATAATTTCTTTTTGTGCAAAGTTTATATAGAGTTTCCCATAACTTCTAACTTGTTTATGTAATTTTATTTAAGCATTGTGGTTAGACATTTAGAATATCATAATAGCATTCTTTGATTCATAAGGAGGTCATTTTATATTTCTTTAAGATTGCACTTATATTGGAAACAATTAGTATATAATCTTTCTTCCTCTGCAATCCCTCCTCAGGGTCATCTGAAGATGAATCAACATGTGGCTATCAATCAGTTCACCTGGTTTTTTCCTAGTGGGAGTGGGAGCTGTTTGATTTTGCATGCTGCCTTTGCTCTGTTTCGGGATGGTTCTTTGGTTTAAGATGGGCGAGCTGTATGCGATTGGTGATGCGTTTCTTCAGGTCAGAGATGCTGATTTCTTAAGTGCAATTCAGAGTATTCAAATCCTGGCATCCTGCTGCTGTTGGTGATCCACTTGTGAGGATATAGTTTCTCTGTTTTCACGCATGAACTGTTGTTTTCTTTGTTTTATAGCCAGAAATGATACATGTTTGTGCGCGCACAAACACAATTTTTAGCAAGTCTTGCAAACTCTTCAGAGGAGGATAGAATTTGGCTTGATCAAAGCTCATTTTTTCACTCCTCTTGTGATAATAGCATATTGCTATCAATAATTTTGGTTCTGGGTGTGTTTTGTTATCCTTTAAAAAAAATCGATAAAATCTAATCTTAATAGATAATAGATCATACCTAGTTAGGACATATAACTTTATTATATGATCATATCAAGAGAAAGGTAGTAATTTGCTAAATACATAATTTAAGTAGGTTAGCTAAAAGAAGTCTCCTTCCTTCCTTCATTGTCGTCATCTTCTTCTTCAAGTTGTCGCCGAATATGGTTCTTACTATTAAGAGTTTCAATCATGGGAGTGCGTGTGATTTTGCAGGGATAAAAAGTGAAAGGTTAAAGGATTCATTAGGTTTGTAATTTTTTTACATAGCAAGGGCACTATTGTCTTTTTACCGCTTCAAACGAGTTGGTTTTGTACATATTTTAGATTTGAGTTATTTTCATTTTCTCTTTATTGATTTAATAAATATCAATTTGTCCCTTCTTTTAGGTTGAGTTCATATTAATTTACAGGTTTTTTGATATTTTTTATAATATTAAGGGAAAATGCTGATTCACTAATCGTTAAGAGAGAAATAAAGATAACTCTTTTAAATTTTAGTTATTTTTTCAACTCTAATGTTGCAAAAGGTTACTTTTTAATAAAGCCCAAGGATTTATTAAGATGACATTAAATGTAGTTTAATCTAAGTTTTATTATGATCGGATTAAATTTAACAAAGTTTTAATAGGATGAGATTAAATTTAGTTTATTCTAAATTTTATTATGATCGGAATAAATTGAAGCCGTTAGCAGTTGAATCGAATTGTATCGAATCAAATGGACAGCTCTCCAACACAACGTTGGAGCATCCAAATAGATGCTAGAATGATGAGAGGGAATTGTCGGTCCCAATGGCGGAGGTACATTGGATTTGGATGCACATTCATAAAAGCAGCACAAGATTATTGCGACCGCGTGGAGCCGAAGCTATAAAATCCGAGAAGGACTCCAATGCACAGGGTCCACCAAACAGCGGAACAATCAACCACTGAAAAGAAGACATGTGGCAAAAATGATGACGCCACTCTTTATTGCCCAGCTGTCTTCTTTCCAACGAATGGATGTCCAGTGCATGGGAACATACCGAGTGCAGTGGAAATATATTTCGTAAAACGGAGAAGCAATGGAAAGGACACGTGCGAAAGCGAAATTACACACGCTGACCAAAACTCTCCCACCCACCCACCTGACCTGACCTGACCTCCTTCGTCAAACCCTATCTCTCACTCCGAAGCAGAAACGACACGCCACGCCACGCCGTACGCATGCCTTCTCATTCTAATTGATTCGTCGAAAAGAAACCCTAATTTATCTCTCTCTCTCTCTGATCGATGGAGGGCTCTGTGGCGGAGGATCTCGGAGCCCCCGAATCATGGGAGGTGGCCGATTTGGACGCCACCATGAGTCGCTTCGGAATCTCTTCTTCTTCTTCTTCAACAAAGCTGGATTCCAATTCACGCCCTTTTCCGGACCTCACTGATGCCTCCTCCTCTTCCTCGCTCGATAAACTCCCCGACGACCGCCTCAATCAGGTCGATCAGTTCCTCCGTGAAGCCATTCAAAACCCCCGCGAACGCCTCTCCAGTAAGTTCCCTTCCCTTTCCCTCTACATTGATTGTTCCATGCTTGATTATATGCAGATGCAAATTCAGTTTAGCTGTGCTAGGGTATTTTGAGAAAAAATCAATTCTTGAGCTTTTAATTGTGTTGTGTAAGCTTCAATATGATGTATGTATTAGTATTGTTTTTCGTCTGTCTTAATTGAGTTTTCGTTCAGTTCTGCGGATGGAGCAAGATGTCGAAAAGTTCATCCGCGATCCTATGCAGCAGCAGTTGGAGTTTCAGCAGTTGCCTACTTCGTATTTACGCTTGGCTGCGCACCGTGTGGCGCAGCATTACTCGCTGCAGTCGATGGTTTTGTTAGACAATAATTTGCCTGATGGTTCTGCTTCCAGAATCATTGTTAGGAAGACTGCTGAGTGTAGGCTTCCTCCAATTCGCTTGGCGGACATCCCTGTAAATTTGCCGTCAGATGACACTGGTGCTGTTAAGGTTGCGATTAAACAGAGGCCGCAGAAGAAATCGCAGGTTGTCAACAATTCGAATTCGAACTCCATGAAGTCGAATAGTTCCAAAAGTGTGGAGGAAAAGAAAAGAAGAATACAATAGAGCTCGTGCGCGGATATTTAACTCTAGTAATTATAGTGGTGGTGGTGGTGATAATAGAAAACAAGAAAGTGATCCTAAGTTGCAGGATGTTTCGTTGGTGATGCCTAAGATGGAAGAGAAATCCGTTTCAGTAGTTTCTGATATAAATTCTGGTAGGGGTTTGATTGAATCTTCTACAAGTAGCAGTAGAACAGCTAGAAGTAGGCCTGAGAGGGAGCCCGTTGGTAGGTATAAACCAAATAATAATAGGGTGGCCATATTTCGGGATCGTGAAGTTGACCGGAAGGACCCTGATTATGACAGGAGCTATGATAGGTATTTGCTTTTGGTAATTATCATTTTTGTTTTTTTTTTAATTGATAAGTCTCTTTGTTCCTGTTCAAATTTTGCTAGACTTGTCGTTATTTTAGTACAGAAATTTTAGCTTTCTATCTCAAGAGGATAATTGTTTATATGTCTGGTAGAACGGTGAAAGTGTCGTTTTTGCTTGACGTGATCTTTGATTGTTTTCTCATTGAATTGGTGTTTATTACATTATCACCGTTGCAAATGACTTGGAGTCTGCCTTTTCTGTTCATATTATAATCATTTTTACAGTGCCAGTGATTTGCCTAATTGTTTATGCTCTAGTTTCAAACATCATATATGTGGTTGCTATCCAGTTAATGGATTAGGGTCCTTAATTTGATGTAATTTTGTAGGATCTTTGATTTGATTAATTGATTAATGGTCATATATGTTGATTGATTGATTAACTTTTTTTTTTTTTTTTTAATTTCCATTAGAATATTTATATTAAGAAAATTGATTATTGTCTTTTGTTGCTTTTGGCCACTTTAAATAGAACACATGTTTCTTTTGTATGACAAACTATGATTATGAAATAAAGTGATATTAAATTCTCTTCTGAAGTTCTTCCTCTGTTTCTCTTGTTTCTCCCCTTTCTTCTATGGTTTCCCCCCCTTTCCTCTAATTTCCTTTTTCTCCAATCCCTAATTTTTAATCTATCTATTCTTTAGTGTTATCTACATAAATTTTGGTATTAGAGCCAAGTACCATCTTACTTGCACAACCCTATTGGCAATCCAAAAACACATTCTATCTCACAACAAAATCTCCAAACACTCAAAACACATTTTGCTAAAATATAGCTTGAATCAACCTCATACTAAGTTCACACTTCGCTTCCATGCATTGCCTTAACAACCACAGGTTACCACCATCGATCGCACCACAAGAAACCAAAAATCTGGACACAACTTCCTCCATAATCAAGAACATGCCTAGTATGACTTTCACTTGGACTTGGGATCGGAGTTGTTTTTGCTAAATTTCAACTCACCTGGAGTCGAGTTTATTTTTAGGGGAATGATGGAGAATTGATTAGGGTCTTTAATTTGATGTAATTTTTAGGATCTTTTATTTGTTAACATGAAATTTATTTATTTTATTTTTTTATTTTTTAAATTTGTCAATATTATTGACAAAGGAAAACAGCATACGACCAACATTCCAAACAACAGCCCAGATACACATTAACAACAAAACTTTGCTGCATTCCAACAACCGTCTTGTTTGTTCTGCATTGCCAAGTTGCAAGGTTATGGCTAGGCGGTTCCTTGATCTTGGAACCACCTGGCATTCTTAACCCCAACTTCGGTTGGACAAAAGTTTTATATCTTGGATCACTGTTCCAGCTCCTGAAAACCAGACACCATCATCCTTCACAGCTGCTACTACTTTGAGGCATCAACCTGCTTCCACTGAGTTTGTAGTGCATTAGTTAGCAAGCTTAGCCCAGGCCTGACAGCCATAGTTCCCTCATTTCTGGTGAAACTGAACCTCTTAAGGGTGTTGCCATGGCTGCTATAACCTTCCATTCCAATCACTAAATACAGTGCGTTCAACAAA
>JAIZFV010000075.1:0-95361 GCA_021234005.1 Nephelium lappaceum
CGCCGTCAATTTCTTCTCCTTCATCATATGGGTTCATCTATCGAACCCAGATGAACTTCATCTGGTTCATCGATTTGAACCCAGATGAATCATCTGGGTTCGTCGATGATTTTTAGGTTGATTTATCTGATTTTTTTTGTGTTTTTTTTTTGTTTTGTTTTTTTGTTCAGTTTGAGGTTGATTTATTTTGTTTTGTGGGAGATTGATGATGTTAGTTTTGATTGATGATGTTGGTTTTGGATTGATGATGTTGGGAGGTTGACTGATGATGGTTGACGATGTTTGGTGCCATTTTTGTGTTCCAAAAGGTTGATTGATGATGGATACGATGTTTGGGGCCATTTCCTTCGTTGGTTGGTTCTGTTCAGCATCGATCTGGTTTTGTGGTTGATTTTGTTGGTGAGAGTTGTGGTGGTTTGGTTGGTTTGATGTTGAGGAAAAGAAGAGGTGATGATGGCAGAGTAAGAGGAAGAGGATGAGTGATGTTGAGGAAGAGCTAGAGGTGGTCAATAGATAGAGAGTTTTTTATTAAATTTTTTGATGAAATTTATTTAAAAAAAATAAAAAACAAGATCAAAAGACAATTTTACCCCTCATTTAGTTAATTTTAACAGAAGAATGTTAACTAGAGAGGGTAAATTGTAGTAATATCGAAATAGTTGCTCTGTCTAAATTAGAGTTTCGACTAGATAGCTAAATTGTAATTCGCTCATTAAAATATATATAACATTTGACCAATGACAAACTGACACGTATACTATAATTATATATTTTTTTAAAAAATCTTTTTATTTTTTGTTTAAGTTAAACAAAAATTTAACACAAAAAATAGATTTTAGAAAAAAAAATCAGTTCGTCATCTCCTCCGCCTCTCCACCTCTCCGCCGCCTCCGTCCCTTCTCATTCTTCTTCTGCCCATATCCATTCTTCATCCCTCTCCATCGAACCCAAATGAAGACTTCATCTAGGTTCGATCGAACCCAAAGGAAAAGCATCTCCGTCTGGGTTCGATCGAACCCAGACGAATCCCCTCCGTCTAGGTTCGATTGAACCCAGACGAAGACGCTCTCTATCTGGGTTTGATCGAACCCAGACGGAGAGGCTTCGTCTAGGTTTGATCGAACCCAAATGGAGCCTTTCCGTCTGGGTTCGACGAATCTAGATGAAGAGCGTCTTCGTCTGGGTTCGTCGAACCTAGACGAAGTTCCAGCAGCTTCATCTGAGTTTGTCGAATCCAGATGAAAGACCTCAGTTGGGTTCGATCGAACCCAGATGAGGAGCTTCATCTAGGTTCGTCATCAACCAATTGTTTCCATTTTTTTATTTTTTTATAACAGTTTTGATTTTTATTTATTAATGTTGTTGTTGATGTTGTTATTGTGGGAGATGTTTTTTATGATGCTGTGGTCTTGATAATGTTAGTGTGAGGTTGTTGATGATGTTGATGAGTTGGTTGTTGATGATGTTGGTAAAGGGGTTTGAATCTTGGTCTGTTGAAGATGGTGGAGATCCACCAGATTGGATCTCCACTTTTGATTGATTTATTTATTTTTATTTATTTTATAAAATTAATTTTATGTATATAATAAATTATTTAAATTAATTTATCCACTCTATAAAAAAACCATTTTGCCCTTCCCATCCAAACAATCTGTCACCACTGACCGGCAGTTGACCAACGATTTGGACATTTTTAAAGAGTTTTGAAAAAGTTAGAGATGAAAAAAGCTATTTCCATTAGATGCTTAAAAGTTTGATATTTTCAAAAATATCAGGGACTAAAATGAAGTTTTCCCTTGATAATATGCTTTAATGGGATAGTTAATTTATAATTTACTCTTAGAAAAAGTAAATTCACTTTTATCCAAAAACGAATTTAACAAATGAAAAATTCGTTTTTACCATGTTTTATGAAATTTTGTTTTTAGTCTTTCACACGAACTATTTTCATTTTATATCTAAGCTTACCAAACTATCCTCCATTTAGATATAAATGCGCTATTTAAAATCGGTATCAACTGGTTTTATAAGTATACTTAAAACCAATCGTTGTCTTCGACGCTATATCTCATTAGAAATCTCAATTTTTAAATCAAATTCAACTAAATTTAACCAAATCTAACTTCAAGCATTAATATTCAATATCCAAAACATAAAATAATTCCTAAAATCATAAAAAAAAAAAAAAATCCTCAAAAGATCTCAACAAAACTCAAAACAATCAACAACTAAAGCCAAAGATCACATACTATAAGCAATGGAAGAGGAGAATAAGGTAGGTAGAGACAATTTAGGTAAAATAAGTATATGGTATATAACTAATTTGTTTCAGAGCTAAAAATGAATATTTTTAAAAATGTGGTTAAAAATAAATTCTTATATTCTTATATTGGTATTTTTTGTATGTTTCACAAAATATAATTGTGTTATAATTTACAAGATAAATATTTTAAATTTATTATAAAAGTAAAATATTCTAAATATTTAAGAACTAAATTAAATTTGGTTTAAAATATATAAATTAATTTGTAAAAAACGTGCATTTAAATTATTTCTAAAGATATATTTAAATTTTTTTAATATTTTAAATTATTTTTAAAATATAAATATAATTTTTTAAAAATAATGTTAATTTAATAATTGATATTCAAAAACATTAATTTTTTTAATATTTTAATAACATACGTTAATTTAACTTTTTTAAATATATTAATATTTTGTATAAATAATTAAAAAAACTAACAAGAATTAAAAAAGATTAAGTGAAAAAAACATGGAACAAATTTGTTCTACCAATACGGGTTAAGCGCGGTTAAATGAGATTAGACTCATATTATTAATAAATAAATACAAGATTGGATTAAAAATCATATTATTTTGAATTCAACTTCCTCGTATAGGAAACAAGCCTTGAAGTATGAAGTCATGAAACCTCGTTAGCTAAGCCCGCTGGGATGACATATTGAAACCAAATGAGAATAGAAATAAACCTGCAGCCAAACAGGTGGGTATGTATTGGTAACCCTAAATGCAATGGCTATAAATAGTGAAATTCATCAATAAAGCAGCCTCTAGTCTCGGCATAGGGTTTTTGAAGCACACAACAGAGCTCTAAAGTCCTCTCGTCGTCGTCAGCGATGGTACCGTCACTCTCTCCTCTCACATTACTGGTCTAAATGAAGGGATTAATTTGATTTTTCATCAAATCGTTTCATTCTGTGTGTGTGTATGTGTGTTTTTTTTTTTTTTTTTTTTGTTTTTTTATCGTCTATTGAAATCATGTTGAAATGTTGTTTTATCTAATGGATAAGATATTCAAGTTAGCAAATTAGTTTGAATGCAGTTACAAGCCACAAAGGAGGATATTTATTGGATCAGCTTAGTATCAGTGATTTAATTAAAAGAATGTATAATGTTACTTGGATTCCTATTAAAGTTGTAAGTTTATAGGAATTTAGATTAGTCTCTTTTTAGGGTTGTTGAATGGTAAATCTGAAAGGATGGTATAGGCAAAGATTATGGGTGTAGTTTTATCAAATGTTTGAATTGAATTGTGTTTCATGAAGTTGTGATACATGTTTTCCTGTTGAATTGGTTGGGAAAAGATTTGTGGTGTATGAGGATGGACAATGATATTGTGGAAGAGTTGGGCTCTATGGTTTTTGCTCCCTTAATTTAAATGTTCATGGGTACCTATATGATCAAAGGTTGTAGTAGGGTTCAGTAGGGAATTTGGTAATGAACTTGAATTTGCTAAGTGGTTTCAAGGGGTTTCTGGATTATAAAAAAGTAATAATACTGTGGAAGAGTTGTCCTCATTTATGAGGTTTATTGTTACCTGTTCTGCAGGTGAACGTCCCCAAAACTAAGAAGACATACTGCAAGAGCAAGGAGTGCAGGAAGCACACCTTGCACAAGGTCACACAGTACAAGAAGGGTAAGGACAGCCTTGCTGCTCAAGGAAAGCGTCGTTATGATCGCAAACAATCTGGTTTTGGTGGACAGACAAAGCCCGTTTTCCGCAAGAAGGTAAATTTTTAGTGTGGTTTCTGTTTGTTGCCTTCGGTTATAATTTGTGTATGAAATAGGCAGCCCATGGATATTGATTAGTAATTTATTATGGTTTATTTAGATTGTTGGGCTAATTTTTGATGTTCTGTAATAGGCTAAAACCACCAAGAAGATTGTGCTGAGGTTGCAATGTCAGGGATGCAAGCATGTGTCCCAACACCCTATCAAGGTTAGTGTATTGGAACAGTGTTGTGGAGATTGTTTGATATGAATTTACTGTGTCTGTTTTGCTAATTGCTTTGGTTGGTGTTGGATTCTGCAGAGGTGCAAGCATTTTGAGATTGGTGGAGACAAGAAAGGAAAGGGAACATCACTCTTCTAAATGCCTAGTCATATATTTTTGTTTATTTTGTTGCAGAGGAACTTAAACCAGCATGGTAAAAGTTTGTTTAGTCTGTTTGCTGTCGTTTTGAAACATTTAAGCGTTTGTTAAACACAGTTTATGATATTGGTTAACTCTAGGTTTTTAATTCTTGGCTATTGAGTATCCATTTCGTGTTTCACATGAACACTTGATTGAAATTGGTTTTGAAATGATAGGATATTCAAGTTATCAAATTGGTTGAATCCATGAAATGTTAGGTGTTTAAATCACAGACCATGAGTGTGCAACGTATCTCATAAATGAGATTTGACATTTTCTATGTTGGATCTGCTAAGTACCTATAATCGATCTTGAAAAATGTATATTGTTAATTACTTTTAAGTTCTAGCTTAATGCCTAGTTTATATCGGTTGTATGTTTCCTTTCCAAAAAGGTTTGAATCAAGCAGGAATCGATGAAACAACCGATTAATTTTAATTAATTGATTATTCGAACTATAAGAAACACTCAAACTGCACTAACCTAATATGAATATAAGTCTTTATGATAACTAATGTGAACATTTGGTCACAATAACATATCTACTCATAATTCATCTGCTTAAGGTCCAAATGGTTAGTGCAATTGTTTTTGGTTGCCTCCAAATACTTGGTGTAATTGTCTTTAGTTAGTGTAGTTATCTTAAACATCAAAAGCAGATGCATGAGTTTTGTCATGTTCATTTATTAGTTATGTTTTCTCCTTATTATAAAGGTAAATGTTTATCAATGTTAAATTTTCGGAATGCATTTTAATTGTTTAGTTTTGGTAGGTCTTTGATAAATCCTGATGATGTTGAATAGTTTAAACTCTATACGTAGTAGGGTTTTCAATGGGTATGGAAGAAATTTTTATTATAAATTGTTTTTAATTTGAGATTTTAGTAATTTACTTATTTAGCGTTTTGCTTTTCAAAATTTTTAAATATTTAATAGTATAGTAAAAAATTTCTAAGTGCAAAGTGGATAATGAAGAAAAATGAAACTAGGGGCCCGTTTAAGAAAATACATCAAATTAGAAGGGTTTTAAAATTCCCATAATAAAATGACATTGCTCAAACTCCTTAACATTTAGTGCATGTGAAATTTTTGTTTATAATTGCACAAATATCTTGTGTCGATAGTGAGCTGTCTCTAACACTTAATCGAGCAAGGGGAAATGTGTCCATTTGCCTTTTAATAATTGAATATCTTTTGTAGATTGGGTGTGATACGGTTATTAGACCATCAGTCACTCTTTGTTTTCTAAAGGTGTTGAGTTCTACACTAAAAAAGAATACACAAAGGAGATCTAATCTCCCTCATCCAACTATATCCATGTTGAAAATTCCAAAGAAATTTTTATAAAGATAAAAAAAAAATTCATAGAAATTAGAAAAATAAAAAGGCAAAAAGATCTAAATAAACATGCTCAATCTTTGATAGAGTCATCTGATCAAACACATTTTGATGGAGATTTGCTTCGTCTGATGGAGTGATTGTCGCAACAAATGGAACACCACGTTATTAGTGATGGGGCGACGCTCCATCTTTGATGCAGGTGGAGTAGACCATCAGAAGAGGATTTATTTATTTAATTTTAATTAAATAAATAATTAAAATACACAATAAATTGTAGGAATTGCTTATACTTTCTTAAAGTTTGTCTTTTCACCCACAAATTCAACTTGTTAATTACAACTTACACTTCCCGCCTGTTAGTTATAATTAGTTAACTTTAACGATAGAAATGATATTTTGGTATTTATGTCTTTATTATTTTTTTTTTAAAAAAGTAATTCAAATTATTTATAAAAAATGATGGGATGGATCTCCACTGTCCATCCCTGATATGGACGATGGAAATCAAAATAACCAAAATCCAAAAACATTGAACAAAAAAAAAAAAGAAGAAGAAGAAGTTGGGGATTTGTCCATCATCATGATGGATGATGATGATGAAAAACAAAAGAAAACATATATTTTTAATGAAAAAAATGAAAAAGAAAAAGGTGGAGATCTATCCAAAAATTGGAGATAAAGATGGAGATTTAGGTCTCTATCACCAATAACGATCCTAGCAATGAGATCTCCATTAGTAATAGAGATCAAGTGCGACTCCATCGTAATAGAATCCTAAGTTGGCCAATGATTGTCAATTAAAAATACTATTAAGTTTTTTCTCAAAATTGACTCTAGCTGTTAATTGCCCACCCTATTTTTCTCTATTACCACCCCAAGAAAATCTTACTACATCCATCATTAAAAATTGAGAATTAATTACACTCTCTAACTCTTTGTAATACCAACATCATCTTAAGAATTAAGACCTTAAAGTTTTTCAGACCTTTTAAAGAGGTTTGATGTGACAATTTAGATATTAGTCTTCTTAATATTATGACTTCTTGTCAAACTTTTTTTTACACATCAACTCTTAGAAGTTGTCTCCCGATTATAAGAAGATATTCAGATTGCAATTATTGATCTTAGCTAAGATATTCGGCTTGCATAAGTAGCTCTCTTTAATGTGAGAGTAGTTGCCTTTTGACATTATGAGAAGATATTTGGATTGTATAAATAATGATTGATCTTAATTAAGATATTCGAATTGCATTAGTAACTTTTCTTATTGTGAGCGTAATTGCTTCCTGATTATGAGAAACTATTCAAGTTGTATAAATACTGATTGATCATGACCGGTCCCAACAGATAATTGACCATTAATGTCATCTTTCCAAAATTAAATATATATATATATATATATTTTCCCCCTTCTAAGGTGTCTTAATGTGGATATCGAGTAGTTAGTTTTTATCACATTTATACCCCTAATTTTTGAATTTGCATATGATATTATACTAGTTATTATTTTCATTATTTCATTCTAAATGAAAAAAAGTAGTAATTTAATGTTTTATCGCAATAAAATAATATTAAAAAAATAATAAAGTAATTTTTCTCAAGAGGAAATCATTAAGGCTTGTCACTCCTCCCTCCCATCAATCGAGAGGAACGAGTTGGCCTCTTCTCAAACACAAGATGGCCGGAAGGCCGCTAGTCTTCCCCTATCATAACTCAAAGATGGTTGCTCCCGTATCGTCCCTAACTTAGGATTACAGTTAAAATGCCAATTTGTTTATTAATTTTTTTTTTTTATTAGTGAAGAGAAAAAAAAAATTATCGCTTCTAAATTTTAAATTTTTTTTTTTAAAATCTTAATGTAAAACTCAGCCCATCATGAGAGTAAACATTTGGACAATACTATTAATAATTAATCTCGATTCTCACCCAGTAGATGTCAGCTTAAAAAAAAAAAAAAAAAAGCTTTGTTCATCATATGAGAGGCTTGATTTATAACTATTGGAATAAAAAACCTTTATTACAAAAAATAAAAACCTGACAAGGCCATGAAAGGCAAATATTACTGCCCTGATGTCTACAGACAGTGAATTTGTCATTCAAATTGCAAGCCTTGCACATGAATCACACTATATAATGGATATTAAAATAAAATGTCTACAAAAGGTTTATATGACAAACTAAGCCAGAAACCGTAAATTTTCCCAAAACAAAAAGCTATAAACACAGCAATCTTGGCAGCTCACTAAAGTAGGGAAAAAGAGAAAAAAACAGCCACCATCCAAATACGTAAGATGAGAATTCCCCATCTTCTTGCCTCCACACAATTAAGCAGATAAGAGACGATTTAAACCAAGATATTAAGAAACTAACAACTAAATCGAAGGGGGTGAAAAAAGGCATAGGCATAGATGTTCTGTCCCAAAGAATCACATGTACAGCAAGGGCAGAACAAATTGAGACATAAGAATTTACATTACAGAACGGTGTTGATATGAAGTGCTTTAAGCAGCGAAGTAGCCATTTGTTTCACCAAAACTTGGCCTCCAGAGCGCTGACCATCTCTGCGTTCCTCAATTAAGTTCTGTAGTTTTTGTGGAAGATCATTCTCCACTATCAACTGTTTTGGCCGAGGGTGGTGCTCATAGACGGCCTATCATGACAGCGGCAAGTAATTCATGATGATTATTGGGGACAAAATAAGAGCTTCTTTGTGCATTAATCACAAATTATAATAAACGTATAATCAATGTAGCATTCAGGCTTAATTCCCTAGATCATCAATTACAAGAGAAAATATGTCATCAGCTACAAAATTCCTATTTAACTAAAACTGCTGACTTTTATGAAGGAGGGAGCTAATGACATCAATCCCTGAGTGAAAGAAACAGGGCTAAAAAAGGTAGCCAATTTCAGTGAAAATTTTACACAGCCAACAGAAAATGGATTTGCAAAAGCCTGTCCAAACACGTAGGTAAGTTTCTATAACCGGGGAGATAAGCTACCTTGATTTTACTGCTCAGGATACCCACCCATGTCACGAAAAAGAAAATAATTTACTTATTCATCATATGCTTGATCGATGTAGATCCAAATACCATTCTTTACTTTTGAAAACAACAGCAATTAAAACTACAAGAAAAAACTGTTTTTTAAAGTATTTTAATCTTATCAACAAATAATTCGAGTCAAAATCAGAAACAATAAAAAGTTATTTTCTGAGTACTAAAAATCTGAAGATGTTTTATAGACATGATTTCAAATGCTAACTTACATACTAAAACTACTAAATATTTTTCAAATTTTAGGTTTGAATCCCTATTTTTCAAAACTGTTTTTCGATCGTTAATCCAACACTCCCTTGTTTTCTTTATGCAACTCCCATATGCTAAACCTAAATTAGTGGTCTTATGGTAGAAGTTTCAACCATTAAAACCTGCCAATTATTGGGTTTATAACTTTAATTTTACAGTACCACCCAACACTCAATACCAACACCGCGTAATACTACATTCCAAAATTTTATCCAAATTTATTGATCAAATGATGTGGCAAACATATGTGTAATTACACATCATCAATACATCATTCTATAATTAAGGTAGTTGTTACAAATTACTTTGCCAAATCATTCGAGTAACAAATTTAGGAAAATTTTTGGAAAGTATAACATTATTCAAACAGTGAATCATCTATGTTACCTAAAATACCACAATTAATTTTGTTTTACTGGTCTTGTGAAGGATTTTTGAGGGACTCCTAAAAGTTCATATACAATATAATAGACCCTTGCAGCTTATTTCAAATTGCTCTATTTTCCCTTTCCATTGGAACTCAATTTTGTTTCATTTTAGTTACTAATTAGTACTATGCCCTAAAGACGACCTTTGTTTCCCAAACCATGACACATTTTTCGACATTATTTCACTTGTTCTTGAGTAAACTCGATTCTTGGAACAAGCTTCGTTAATAAAGCTACATTTAAAGTTCAATCGATATTTTTATCCAATGAACAAACTGTTGTTGACATATTGAATAATCATATTTAAACTCATTACTAGACTGACTGATGAGACAGATTATGAACAAGAAAGATGGGTAAAGGAAAAAGCAAGTATACACAACTGTCCCTTACCTTAATTAGTTTGAGCAGATTAAGACGAGCTATAGCATCCTGGTGATCCAGTCTAGCTATGAGCAATGGTGTCAAACCATTAACAGCCAATGTTGTATTTATTCGTGATGATTTGCTGCATGCAAGACAAAAAACATTTATGAGAATTTAACAAATATAGAACCAGAAAGAAAATGCTATTCTGCAGCATGTGCTTTTTCCTAAATATCCAGAAAAGATGAACCAATGGTGTAGAGGAGGGAGTTAGTGAGCTAGGCTGGGCGGTAGGGTTGAAAAAACTAAACTTCATAAATGAGAACAAAGAGGTGCTCTTTTCAGATAACTTTACAAGATAGCACATTTAAGGTTTCATGACATAAATTATACTATATGTTCACAAGTACATCGACATAACCAACAAAAAGATTTGACAATCACAACATGACAACCAATGGATATACTAGCATCTAATGTTACATGAAGAGTGCACAATTCAGACCAATCTACCACGTATTTATAGAGAGGAAAAGAAAAGCACAATAGAAATAAATGGTCATAAAATCAATTATTAGAAGTTGGCACCTTATTTGGTACCATCTTTAAGGACTAATGGATGAAGTTTATATCAGCATCTTCAATTGAAAACACTTGGGAATTTTTTTCTAAAAGGGCAAATGCTGTAGCACATACGTTATGATTTTTAAGAATGGTTCCAAGATGTGCACGAAATATGGTTCTGGGCAGCTTTGGAAAAACTTGACCAACTTCTGAACTGCATCCTTTTTCAGCAGTGCTTGTTCCACCTTGCGGTTGTCATTGTCATGAGCCAAGCAAACAGCAATTGAGTCCAATGCTGTAACAGACCAAAGCTCATCCTCAAGAAGGTTCAAATACACATCCAACCCACCATGGGCTCTTAATTGTTCCCTTGAATTACGAGACGCATGAGCCATATCACACAATAGAGGCAATGCATGTGGTTTCAAGGAAGAACCCGACATGATAAAGTGCAGTAAGTGAGGAATGATTCCATTTTCAGCAGCTTGTTCCTGCCTCCTCTTATTAATCTTGCACAGATTGAATAGCGCATTCAGGACCTACAAAGCATAAAATTTAATAAAAAACATCATAATCTGACAGTGGCAATAGTTTAAACTCACTGAATAGACATTGAATATATGTACATTTAACTGTTTTAACTTAATTTTCAGAACCTGCAACGTAACACAGCACAACTAAAGCCAATGTGCAACATCAGATGGAATAAATGTATTCAAATTTGGATAATGAATGCCAACCTCACTATGTATTAGATGTACAAGAGGCCCATCTTTGAGATCAAGGTTTGGGATTAAATACTTGATTGCATCTGCCCGCTGAAGATTGTCTAAGCAATTCGGATCGGTAGACAAGTAATTAATACACTTCAGTATCTAAAAATGACAAGAAACAGTGAGATTACAAGACAGAAAGAATTTACAAGATCTCAAAGATAAATGGAAAGAGAATTTTCTTAATACCTTCAAAAGAATAGGGGGCTCTATACGATTGAACATTTGAAAAGACGGCTAAGGAAGCTTTGGCTACACATGTAAGATTTTACATTTGTGTCTGCTTGAGCAAACTCAAGCAGAAGGTCAGACACCTTTTCCAGGTAATTCGAGCAACATCTGCATCAAGTGTTGATACCATGTGTGACAGCAATCCAGAAGATGTTGCACTTCCTGGTCTTGCATTTAGAACTCCAGAGCCGGACAGTACCCCAGAAGCTGTCTGTGATGCAATACCGGACACGGAAGCAGCTCCTTCATTAGATGCCAGTGGCCCCACCTTCTTAGTCAGTGTTTTATGTAAAATTTTAGGTGTAGAATCCTGACTTGCATTTTCCCTTCCACGCCCAGAAACCTCTGTAAAATCGAAAGTAATAATTATCCTGAAAGGTACCAAATTGGATGTGCCCAAACACAATGCTAAACATTACTTGGTGTTTTATGTCAAATTTTAGGTGTAGAGTCCAGACTTGCATTTTCTGTCAGAAACCAAAAAACCACTCTGTAAAATCATCAATTAATCACTGTTCTAAAAGTGTCAAATTGGATGTGCCAAAACAAAATGCTAAACACTAATGCTAGTAAGGTTAAAAATAACTTATAAAAACTTAATAATAAGAATACAGTTTTTCATTCTTTGAGTGTTATACATGCTAGAAGGTTGGAAGCTGAAAATGGACAAAGTGAAAAAACGTGAACATGCTGATAAGATGAAAATGGAAAAAGTGTTGTCCAAAAGTAGCAACTCTATGCAGTATTACAACTAGCAAACCCTGCCAATGGGGTCATAGAGCAATTTAGTTAATAGGTGTATGAATGGTTGATGTAAAACTCAATGTTCTCACGCTAACCAACAGCATTCTTGAAAGCCATAGAAGCAGCAAGGATGCTAAGTCAAATTCCAAAAAATGTGTTCTAAAATTCAATGCCCAAATTCTCAATATTTTTATTATTTTATTTAATTTATAAAAACTAAAGGCATTTTATAGAAAATGTATGTAACATAAGGAATCACCTGCAAATTCTGCCATCAGGAAATCTAATTCACCATTAGTTTTCCTTTCATTAGATGCATGTAGTAGGGGCAGTATACTTTCATGTTTTTCCAATCCTGGGAGTGGACGTACAAAATCCAGCTGACCAGAGAGATGCCGAGAGGGGGGTTCCTTATCCAACAAGCTTAGCAGGGGTCGAACTTGATCTGACTGACCAGATGTCGAATTGTTAAACCCATTTGACACACCTTCTGGCGATTTCGGAGGTCGATCTGTAGATGTCCTATTAGCAGAATTTAAGACTCTCTGCTGTCTCAGGTCAATTTCGACTCGAGAAGGATCAGCTTTCCATCGATCTAGGCTCTCTCGCTCTTTAGTCATGGCCGCTGAAGGTTCCTTGCTTGCTGTATTTGTAATCTTTTCTAAGGAAGTTGAGTCTGGCAATTTTGAAGTAACCGGAGTATCCAATACTCCATTGCTAGATTGAGGTCTGTCAGTATCCACACCAAGAAATCGGGAATCTAATTGATTGACATCTGACCTTTGGGAATGTGAAGTTGAAGCCCGAGATGGTTCTTGTGATCCAGTTGACAAAGGATGATCACCCATACCATGCCGAAATTTGGGAGCATCAGGTTGATCAGTTAAAGAAATGGTTATCTCACTTTGAACGAATATGGGATTGCTAGAATCCAATGGACCAGAACGTGGTCGTTGAGCTGACCCATCTACCGAAAATCCACCCCCAACAGAGATAGAAGCCAGTCGAGTTGCCTCATTCAAGCTATAAAGAGTGTTGATGAGCCTAAACAGTATTCCATTCTTTGCAGCTATACGACAGAAGTCATTTCTAGGGGTTGATCCCTGAAGCTTGAAGACCTGCCACATGCCGTCAATAGCTAGGTGAACCATTTCCCTGGAAATGAAGTTTGTAATCAGTACATTGTCTAATATAACAACTCACAAAATGTCAACATAAGTGCAGCAAAGTGAATATTATATAACTGCGTATTCAAATGGGAGAAGTGACAGGAAAAGAGGTAACGTTAGAGGAGGAAGAGGCGGGGTGTTGTGATTGACACAAATTAAAAAGTTAATCAATGTCCAAAATTCTGTTCTACAGAAAAAGAAAAGCAAAGTTCAGGCATAATATCAAAACCTCCTGATAATGTGTCAGTAGAATATACGCATAACCATATGCTGACAAGAAGTTGGCCTAATGATCCCATGAGAAAAAAACATCTAATTCCAATGCCAGTTTCCACAAAATAGAACCCATCAGTTGCAACTGCAATAATACAGAAACACTAGGAACTTCAAGGTTCTGGTTTTCTGACAAGGATCTTCATGAAGTATTTTTATTAGAACAACTTTGTATTGAAGGAAAAACATTGATGCATTTCCATGGAGTACTGTTTCTCCCAAATGATAAAAAATTATCAGTGTCTTAAAGTGAATGAAATTTTTAACAGTGCGTGAAAAGAGAAATTTATAGTCATTTATTCACCAATATTCAAACCATACATTCAGAAGATTAGATTCACATGGCATATAAATCAATAGGGTTGCAAGCCACTAGATATCTAAACATGTCTAAACAATGTGCTTCAAAGCAGGAAGCATAGATGTATATACCGTTCTTAAAAAAGTTTCATAAAAATGTTATGGAACCTTGTATGTCTGCAGCAAAAAGATATTGATAAATTATATAATTGCAGGTCAACAGTTTTAAACAGGGTTCCATCTTCATGAAAAAAGCCCAAAATCATTTTTAATTCACCACATATTCCAACAAATTTTACGTTGAGTGCACAAACTTGCATGTTTGCTTGCACAAGCTAGCTTAGTTTGTAAAGTCTCTTATAGTTATATAAGTTGTATTGAGATTGAAGTTCCTCTCACACCAGGATTTTCTTTGACACGCTGGAGGATTGGGGGAGTGGGAAGGAGGTTGGTTTAGTTACATTGTTACATAATAAAGGAGAGCACAAACCCGTATTTTGCATAGTCTGTCTCTAGAAACCCCACCAGAACAGGTATTCCACGGCAGGATATGAACATTTGCAGCGTCAAGGAGCTGCATAGAGTAACCTCAGATCATGTCCAAACCCATTCTTCTAACAAAAGCAAAACATGACAATTACAACTACATAAGGTGAAAACAATAAACCTTGACTGGCAAAGCTGCTGCAAGAAATAAGCGGCCTCCATCCGCACCTCGCGAGGACGATCAGGTTCAGCAAAGTTCATCACAACAGGGATCTATTGTATAGCTTGAAACTTAGTAAAGCACATCACATAAACAATAGCATAGACTGTATCGCCCACAAGTATTTTGGGAAGGACAGAAGAATAAAAAATTATAAATAAACATCTCAGAATATTATTACTGAAATACTACCATCAGGTAAAACGGAGTCATCTAAAATTTAAATGTGCCGAAGAAATAAACAAATTAAATCCATTTGACAATCCAGTAGCAAAAGGCTGGTATATTTTAATGTAAAAATTTAAGAAAAATGGTAAATTTCTAGATTTTTGCCTACCATTTGGTTAAAAATATTCCTGGGTAATTTTAAAATTATCAGAAAGATCTCTAAATACTTAAATTTATTAAACATTAACCTTGACCATAGGAGAGAGATTGTCAACATAAAAGTAACCAAGGTGCTCCACCAGCAATTTAGGTCATACTCCAAAAGGTAAATAAAAATTTCTACAACTGACTGCGTAATGGTTCCAAAGAAATAGAAATATTCAACCGAGGAAACATTCTGCTTTCATGTAAGTCAGACCCCTTTTGAGATCCAACAAAGCATGAATACAATGCAATTACTCCACAACTGAACTTGCATATTTTCCAAAACAGAATGCAAAAACTTGAATTAACATGGTACTTACCAAACCAACAAGGCAAGCATTTTCCTGAAAATCAGAATTATCTTTTATAATCTGATTTATAAGATGAAGCACGGCACATATAACCTGCAGATGCAAGATATATTAATAACCTCAAAATAAGCTGCCACATTTTCTTATCCTGAGTTGGACAATATTAAGAAACTCTGAAAACATCCATAAAGCTTCAAACAGCAGGCAGTACACATACACGAGGTTTCGGAACTTCAAGCAATTCCATCAAAGGGAGCAAGCCATGCTGGGTAACAAAAACAATTTTCTGCTCGGGCCGCTGATGTAAAATAGTAATAAGTTTCTGACAGGCAGACACAATCGCATCTTCAGATTCCTCTGGTCTTAATGACCCAACTAGTCTGCCAAATTCGACAGTCTACCAAGAAAAGATGTATAAGCTTCACAAACTCTGTATTCAAAGTTAGTAGCAATATAACAAACATTTGCAGTCTACTTATGCAACATTTGTCCATCTATGCAGCAGATATCAGTAAGCAACAGACTTAAAAATAATACAGATGCCAAAGAGAAGCTGATCATACATTTAAATATTTTCAAAGAGCAATTTTAATAGAATACATTCTCAAAACAAAATGTAAGTCATGGGAAAGTAGCAAGAATAAGATGAAAAAACAAACAGAATTTGGATGGTTTAACCAAAGACATTATAATGAAATGATATCATTCACTAAGAGTTACACCAAGATATTGAAAAAACCGGGGATTTCATGATCCCTGCCATACATGTACTCTGTAACATAACCTCACATTTCTAGAGACAAAAAGTTTTCATTTGACAGCCAGCAGAAGGCAATACAAACACACACCAATACTTGCCAAAATCATTTTCTACCCAAAGCAAAGAATAGTGTGTGTGTGTGGGTGTGTGTGTGTGTCTATAATATATTATATATATAATATATATTATCATAACAGGAAAAGATATATTGAGAAAAGTAGAAAAACATGTACAACCGTGAACCAAAGGTCCGCTAGAAGACTGAAACTCCAGCCAGCTGAGAAAACAAAAAACACTCAGTGCAAAAGGCCAGGCCCCTCCTACTAAATTACAGCTAACCAATTATGAACTATTAGGGACAAAGAGGTACAAGTCATAAGTGATAGAGGTCCATAAAGAACCTCAAAACCTAACTTTTTTGCAAGTTCAAGCAAAGAATAGTAGATAAATTAATCATTCAAGGCATCAAGTCGCCAAAATTCAAGCAACCTTCTTAAAGTGAGGTAAGAAAAATGTAAAGCATCATACAATATGACTTATGATTATATCAATCAAAAGGAAACATAGGATTTGGAAGTGTAAAAATATTTGACAGGGTATCTTCCACGATGTTCAAGGAATAGGATTTGCGTGTGCAGTTTCAGATGGGATCAAGCTTCCAAATTCTTCTACCTCCTCTCATTAAAGCTGATCAAGTGTAGCAATGCTATGAGAGAACGATTATTGAAACTCCCCTCCTAAGTCTCTTTAGAAGAAAGAAAACTCCAACTCAAGGAAGTATTGGAAGAGAAGACTTTAGAATTGATAGATTCATGCTTAGAATGACATAAGCTATACAAAGGAAAGGAAAATAAATAAATAAATAAATAACAATTACATAAAGAGGAATTGCACATCTGTTACGAATGCATTCATAGGAATGAAATACAGCAGAAGGAATGCCATGATGGCATAATCTTTTCCATTAGTTCCTTAATTCTAGGACTATCTTTTCAATTATTTCCTTTTTGTTAAAAGTCTTAATTGGTATTTTGGTTTCCTTTATTTGTTATTTTATTTCCTTATATGTTTAGAGTTTGTTTTGGTAGTTGCTCCAATTCATGAATTAGGGAATTGGCAACAAATAAATTGTTTCCTTGTTTTAAGTCATTCTCTTCCTATATAAAGAGATGGCCATGAAATAAAAGAATTCATTGAGAGTTTTGCAAAAACAGACTAAGGAGAGTTTGGGTGGTCTCTTAAGAAAAACACCCACTGTTATCTTCTTTTCAAAATAGGTTCTTCTAGGAAAGGTCGGAACGCGAACAAAGGAAATCAAGAAGATTTCCCCGTTAATCGACCCGTGACGAGATCCTATTCGAGGGAACATAACAACATCAAAAATAAAATCCTTCAAATATTGTTTTTGCTCCCAGCTACCATGAATAAGACTATGTGTTTGATGCAGGTAAGATATTCCATTAAAAATTTAAAATTGCTTCACAAGGATTTCTAAATGACCAGGTCTTTGCTTACATATTTGTTTTTGTTACTACATGCCATAAGCATCCTTTTTTAGAATCTCCAAAATCACTCAGCAAGAAAAACTCTATTTTTTGCCTCCACAGTATCAATTCCCAATTCTCCCTTAACTTTAGACTTATATAAGAGACACTACATTTTATATGAACTGTATTGCCATCACCATAACCTTCCCACCAAAAGTCTCTTACAAGCCTTTTAGTTCTCTTGGCACAAGAAATCCAGAAAAAGGAAAACATTACAAATAGTCTCAAGAAGGAAAACATACAAATAGTATCAAGATATTCCTTCCCCCTTTAGGTACGAAAGCTCTTACCAAATTTCTTCAATTTTTCTATTACTGAGTTGTAAAAGCTTAGAGGTCTTGGTTATTCCCCAAAGGGAGACCACCCAAGTCTTACAGAGGCCAACTCCTATAGAAAGAGCAAACTTCTTAGTCAAATGATTTAACTTTCTTCTTTGACGAAATGATTCAAGCTAATTAACTCTTAGAAAAATAAATCTTCTGCATGGGTAACGGGGCAAGAAGCTAAAAGCTTTCACACAGCTGAGAGATTAGCAATTTTATTATTATCCACGAAAGACAAGAAAGGACTATCTTCCATGAATTGAAGATGAAAGGCCTCTATTTTAACCTTCCTAACCAAAATCCCTTTCATCTGTCTAGCTTCAATAGATTTCCCCATCAATCTACTTAAAGCATCCACCATCTAAGTACAAAGAAAAAGGAGACAATTGGTCTCATTGCCTGTTCCTCCAGAGGCTCCAAATTGAAAATTATTCAAACAATATCAAGACAAATATCACTTAATATATTAAAGATAGATAGATCCTATATGATAACACTAACATGAGTTGATTTCTCTTCCATCTTAATAAGTAGAGGTTAGGATATTTAGAATATACATAGACATAAGAAACATCTACATAGAAACTAAAGCATAGATATAAGGACGATTCGGAATTGTCAGAGCTTTCAATACTTACATGCCCCAAATAATCACAAGCAACAGTGTTCAAACTTAACAGTGACTATAAGATAGACAAGTCCAAGAATAACAGGATAGACAAGTCCAGAATAACAGGACACAAAATTGAAATAGAATTAACAAGTACAACTGATCAGTGCACCTAGACTAGTTTAAAAATAATCCCTTTTGCTGAACGTCATTTACTCCAAATTTCAAACACAAGCCAAAAAATTAAGTAAAATTCATTTCACAACAAAGAGGAAGATAATATACAGGATGCTCATTAAACTACCACTTCATAAATCTATGACATACTACAAACTTAACCAGTCAAAAGAACATCAATATCAAACCACTGAACAGTCTTGACAGTATAAATAATTCTGATTACCTGTAAAGGAAAAAGGTTTTCTTAAGGCAATAAGGCAATTTTACCTGTAAAGGAAAAAGGTTGTCTGAAGGCAATTTCTCATCGAAAACCTGTTAAACAAAAAGATAGATATATAAATAAATAATGACAGAAAAATATTTTTAAGAATCATTACAGAGGACACTAACCACGTGAACTCAATACTTAAAAACATACCAAACCATCAATGTCAATTACATCATCCTTTAGAACGCCTATCATTAGGCGAAACAAGTCTCCACCACCATTTGTCTGCCCCATGTCATTCTCCATCTGTTTCTGAGCAATTGTAGCCCTCAGTTTTGTAGCCAGGTCATTCTTCCCAGAATCATTGACATATGCATTACTTTGATTGACATGTGAAGCGGATGCAGATGTTGAAGCTTCGGCTGTCCGATCCTCAAGGTTTCTCCTTAAAGGATGAAATAGATCATCCAAGGAAGCATCTCCAGGAGTATCGCTAAATCTACTAAGCTCATTTCCCCCTAAAGTTTCTGATGTCTTCACAGCCTTCAAAATGGAACTTACAAAAATCAATCAGATTCTCTTTCCGAATCCAAAGATCATATGCCTAGGTAGACTCTTGGATAAAACAACCATAATTTTTAAGAGAGAAAAATGAGATAATGAGAAAGGAAAAGAAGGCAGTTAGAATCTCGGATAAACCAACCACAATTTTTAAAAGAGAAAAAGAGATTATGAGAAATGAAAAGAAGGCAGTAAAAGCACCCTCAATCTTTATCATTTTCTTGGCAAAATAAAACCAAGCAGAATTCAATCTGCAACCTCACTGTCCACCATATCCTTACTGGGAAAGGTGAGGCCATCAGGTACATAGGTCACACTCTCCACTCACTTTTTTTATGACCTATCAATGGTTCACTGAGGAAAACTATTCAATACAAGCATCACACATACAGATATATAAGAAACTCAAGACCGACAAGTTTATTAATGCCTATGAAAAGAAATGTTAAATCTATGAACAAAACTAAACTTGTCCCCAAGGCAAAAAGTAACAGCCTAGTTGATTAAATCTCCTATCAGGGAGCAAGAGGTCTAGGTAAAAAATATCCCATAAACCAACCTTAGAAAGGGATTCAATGTAATTTTTGTTTATGCGAGGGGTGGGGAGTGCAGAAAGAATATATAACTAGAAGAAAAATTAACTAATACTTCAAAACTAACATTTTTTTGATAAGAAACAAAGACTTTATTAATAATAAAGAGAAAAAGTATAAATGCGAACCAGCAATCCACCACAATACAAACAAAAACAAAAACAAAAAACAAGAATGGAAACAAAGTTTACCTTCTGAAGATTGCTCTTTTGACTTCTTGGCCCTAAACCATATGATTTATTCTCAAAATAAATTCCTCTTCCTCCATGTTTACTAGCCATATTTTTCCATCTTGATTCTGGAGATCCTACCTCACCATTGACTTCATCTTGATCACTTGTACTTGATAGCTCCTGAAGATCATTTGGCTCATTTGTAGCAACTTTTTATTAGCAGAAAGTTTTCCAGATCCAGGTTTCAGTGATGACTTGTCATGAATGGCTAAAGTGGGAACTTGATCTGATAGGAGATCATCTTCTAGATTTCCTGTTCTTTCGACAAGATTACCATCTGAGGAATGTCTCTCATCAGATTTGCTCATATGAGTAGCCTCTGGCAATAATTCTTTACCAGTATCCTGAAAATCAAAAGGATCATAACCACCAATGATACAATTCTATCATTCCACTGAAATTAGAGAGTAAAGAATCATTTATCAAGCAACCGCTTGTGTAATTTCAATTTCCTTTCGTCAAGGACATCCTGTAGCTGCTATTGTTTAAAAAGAAGGTTAATTTGCTTCAAATAAAGTCAGAATAGAAAAATATCATACACTTTCAACCGCTTCCACTTTCTCTACTTCACCAGCACTCTGATCATCATCGTTAGAAGTTTCTGCATCAGTTGAAACATCGTCTTGTCTAGTTCTGCCCAAAGAAAAAAATATTTTCTTTGTTAGACAGCATAAAAGAACAATAGCAGGAGTTAAACACAATTCAACCAAGTCTTGATCAACACCAGGTCTTAAATGACCCAAGGAACAAAAAGATTCTTGATGTAAGAGAACTACACAAAATATATATATATGTATATATTAAAACCATGCAGCAGAAGTTGATTGAATATAAAAGGATAAATTAATGACAAATTAACTAACACAAAACTTCCTAACTAAAAATTTGGATGCGAAAGACATTTATTATTTAAAACAAATCATTTCTTTTTTTTTTTTTTTGATAGGAAACAATAAACTTTATTAATAAGAGAAAAGATAATACAAAGGTGAATCAGAAATCCACCAAATTGAAACAACACAGAAGCTAAACAAAGCTAAAGCTAAAAAACCAAAAGGAAAGAAACAATTAACGAACAGCTGTCTTCCAGTCTAGCATAATTAGAAATAGCGATAGATCTTTGAATTCTGTACTAGAAGATGCCCAAAGAGAAGCTAAATAATACACTTTGTCCCCTAGAAAATTCTCCTCCTCTTGGCTTTCATGGAAGATTCTCTTATTTCTTTCCTCCCAAATAACCCAAAAAATGGCAAAAACTCCACAATACCAAAGAATAGTAGCTTTCTTTCCATCTCCTAAGGCTTTGAAGTCTTCCAATACAAAAGAATATACCGATTTCGGTGCAACCCACTTTATCCCATTTAAAGAAAACAACTTATTCCATAACACTCTAGCCACCGGACAATGGAGGAAAAGATGATCCAAACTTTCCCCCACCCCTTGCACATGATACAGCAAAAAGGAGAAAGACAAGTACTCGCAAATCTTTTTTGAATAACATCACAAGTATTTAGTTTCCCATGAATTATAAGCCAAACCAAAAATTTAACCTTGTTCGAAACCTTTGATTTCCAAATGATGTTAGCAAACTTAAATCTAGGAAGGGAGTCATCTTGAACCAACTTATCAAAAAATGATTTGCATGAAAACATGCCATTAGAGTTTAGCACCCATCTTCTACTGTCGGCCCTGTTGGGGTTGAAAGGAGCACTCTCTAACATAGTGATCATCGAGGAAAATTCTTCAATCTCTCTATCATTCAAGTTCCTTCTGAAGTCAAAACACCACCCTCGATGGACAGTCGAGCAATCCAATCTACTTAAAACTGAAGTATTTGGGGAAGCATCGAGCTTGTACAATCTTGGGAACTTTATACTAAGAGGCTGAGAATCCACCCAACAATCCTCCCAAAACCTTATTCGAGCACCATTTCCAACTAGAAGTCTTATATTTCTTGAGAAAGCATGGACACCTGTCATGATAGCTTTCCACGGACATCTACTGTAACCTTTCAAAACCATATTAGACTCCCATCCATTTCCTTGGATCCCATACTTACTTTTAATTACCCCATGCCACAATGAATTGGGTTCCAACGGAAACCTCTATAACCATTTACCGAGCAACGCCATGTTCTTTTACGCGATATTCCCAATTCCTAACCCGCCTTCCTGTTGAGGTCTCGAAACAATCTCCCATTTTACTAGATGGGTCTTCTTTCCTTCGCCTACACCTTCCCATAAAAAATCCCTCATGATTTTCTCAATCCTGTTGGCCACTCCTATAGGAATTCTGAATAAGGAAAGAAAATAAGTGGGAATGCTATGTAACACAGCTTGGATCAGGACCAATCGACCACTCTAGACAAGAAAGCATTTTTCCATCCCTCTAATCTTCTCTCAACTTTTTGCACTACCGGGCCCCAAAACTCGACAGATCTCGGATTACCTCCCAACGGCATCCCTAAATAATTTATTGGCCAACTCCCAACCTCACTGCCAACCGTATTGGCTAAGTCAACCACTTTCTTTTCCTCACAATTAATTCCTGCCAATACACTTTTCGCCATGTTTACCTTAAGCCCAGAAACTCGGCAAAACAGTCGAATCATCGCAACCAAATAAGCAAACTTCTCTTTATCGCCCGAGGAGAAAAAGATAGTATCATCAGCAAATTGCAGGTGAGAGACCATAATATTCTCCTTACCAACACTGAAGCCTTCCACTAACTGACTTTCCTTAGCTCTATCAATCAACCTACCCAAGCAATCTGCCACAAGGACAAACAAAAAGGGGAAAGAGGGTCCCCTTGCCTCAGACCCCTAGAAGAATTAAAATTTTCCCCTGGTGCGCCCATTTATCATGATCGAAAGTTTGCCGACTTTAGGCATCCCATAATCCATGTTCTCCATCTTGCCCCAAAACCTTTTGCTTCCAAAACATGATCCAAAAAATCCCAATCACCATGATCATAGGCTTTTTCAAAATCAATTTTAAAACACACCCTCCTCAGTTTCTTGTTTCAATTGACAAATAGAATATAGATATTAGATAAATCTGAAGCACAAACTGTCAATGTCATAACCAATTCATCGATTATGAAGCCAATAAGCAATGAAAAAAGAATATCAGCTCTTCCCATTTGCGCTATTGAAGTCTTGGCAAAACTAGAAGACTAAATAATGTAGCAAATGTAGAGAACTTGGAAGTAACAACAATCCGCAATATAGTAGTTGCTAATGGGCAAATAGGTTAAGATTTAAAGTCACATTCATAAGTTCAGAACCCTTTGACTACAAATTCCCAAACAATATATCACAGTAATAAAATATACCTAATTGTTCCGCTATGACGAAGAGAAGAATGCAGGGCACGCCTACAATTTTGTATCCACGGGTGAGAAAGCAAAGTCTTTGCATCAGGCCTCTGTCTACATCCTGCAAAATGCGCAATATGTCATTATAAGATGATAGAATAACAATATCATAAAACATCTGAAGGCAATCTCAGGGCTTAAGTCATCAAACACTACTAATTCCCCCTATGTTATAACTTAATTATCCTCTCATAGTTTTAGAAACTTAGGGTTATATGTAGAGATTTGGCAATGAACTGCATAATCAAGGTTTTATATTCATTCCAGTTCCCCAAAACAAAATCAATAAAATTGCAAGACATCCTTATGGATGATAACAATTCAAAAAGAGAAAAAAAAAAAAAAAAATCGTCTTCAGAATATTGTAGCAACATTACGATTATACAAATTAATGAATCGTTGCCCTCTACCTTCTTAAAAGCACTGACGCAGAAGTCAGTGATGTCAGGAGATAAGCTATCAGGTATTGGAGGATGATCATCCTGAAAATGAAAGAAGAGGGAAATGATAAAATGCTATCAATACTCACTTTTAATTACTGGAAAAGAAAATTAAACAGAAAATCATGCAATTCTCACAAAATTAATCATTATTCACCTGGGAGACAATATGCGGAAAGATGAAATAATCCTAATTCCTAAGTAAGAGACAACACTGAATAGAAAATATATGAAAAAACCTCAGGATTTACAGGAAGCATTGATTTTTCACTCAAAGAAGCTGATTAATAACTGTTAAGAAACTGAAGATCAAACCTGAACAATACGAAAAAGAGCTGGCATAGGCTGCAGCTCATAGTAAGGAGGCACACATGTAAGAAGTTCAATCACAGTGCAGCCAACACTCAAATGTCAGAAGCAGCAAAACCCCTGACATCTCATAACCTGCAACATAATTCAGTTTCATATGATCCTGTAGACACCTTAAGAACAAAATAACATGAGCAAGCCACTCCTTTTTTACCTTTGCATTCAAATCTTTAATAATAGAATATACTACACTTTTCAAAAATTTGTCCAAAAATTTATCCAAATGATGTGGTAAGCTGATTTGTAGCTACTACATTAATTTATAATAATGTATTGATGATGTAGTAATAACATATAAGCTTGTCACATCATTTAGACAATGAATTTAGACAATTTTTTGGGGTAGTGTAGCATTACTCCTAATAATATGGATTATGCACAGCATTCAATAGATAAATAAGTATTGCTATTAAACTAAATGCAACAAATATTATTTAGACAACTTCATATTAACAGATATGAAACTTGATAATAAAACCCTCTAGGGCCAATTAATAATTCTTCTCTATTGGCTTTCAAACATTTTGAACCCCAAAATTCACTTTTTGGCTCAGGCTGTAGCTAATGGAAAGATCAATAACAGTGAAGTCACTTAAAGGAGATTTTCAAACCTGAGTTACTCTGCTTCTGTTAATATCACGTGAATTTTGCAAAGCCTTAGCTTTCTTATGGGATATTCTGGCAGGGGGAGGAACATCAGAATTTTCCAAAGCGAGGAGAATAACTTAGAACGTTTATGGGATAAAATTTGGTATCAGGCATCCTTTAGCAAATTTTTAGGACACGGTCTTAGTTCTCTTAATTTTTTTTTCATGTATAGCTTTCTGGTTTCTCCAGGAGAAACTCTTTTGATATTCCAGTGAACTGCTGGTTTTTCACTTCATATTTTACCTTTTGTTTTTAACTTTTTTGGTTGTTTCCTATCGAAATGCCAAAAATTTACCTATTATTATCTGTATTGCACAAGTAGCCGAATTAGGGAACTAGCCATCTCAAGTACTGGGGTTCTCAGGTAATTCTCAATACAGATCCAATCTCAAATGGACCCAATATGTGAAACTAGCAATTCCCTGCTTTTAAACATATCTGACACATCTTAAAACAATTTTTAGCGAGCGACATCCACCTCCACTGCTAAAATATAACACTACATGTCTACTAATCAATAGATAGAAATATGCATTATTAAATTACCATAAGTAATAGATACAAAACTTATCACATCTTTTTCTCAAATAAAAAGAAATTGATGTGTAATTTTTATGCGAAAACATTTTCATGACATCTGACCTTCATACATATAATATTTTTTATTCGTATAGCCCTAATGAGATAAATTCCACCACTTTTAACAATTATGATGTTAATTTAAGTATTCCACATTGTTCCAGATCCTTTATCCTATCAATGCTTCATACTGTACCGTGTATAATAATTCAACATGATAGCACATACGAAAGAACTGAAGAGGAACAAAAAATTGATGAAAGACTGGAGAGAAGTACCTCAGGGGCCATCCAGTAAGGGGTTCCAACAACTGAATGTGTGTTGACATCAGCCTCAGTTATTTTCGTAGCAACACCAAAGTCAGCAAGTTTCACAAGACCCTAAAGCAGAAGATATTGTCAGTATTTTCAAAAACAAGTAAACAACCAATCTAGAAATTCTGAATAAAAGTAAATCACGAAACAAAATTAAGACCATACAAACTGTATAAATTGCACATATAAGCAAGAAAATCAGAAACAAAAGATACTGAACAATTAATTTTTGCTAATAGCTAAATTTAAATTGTATGGATCTCAGGGAAAAATTATGGTGCAGTGACCTGACATATTTCAAAACGAACTTTTAGTTGGATTTCATACAAAATATGTGTGCTTAGTATGGCTTTCTTTACTAACCAAACGAGCTTTTTTTAGCCAAAAACCTTTTCAAAATATTTTTGGATTGTTTGGCATCCAATTGGAGGGGGGGGGGGGGGGGGGGGGGGGGGGGGGGGGGGGGGGGGGGCAGAGGGGAAGGAGAGACAGGGCAGGGAGAGTACACATAGTGCAGTTACTCAAACGTGAGACATTGCCAAGCTGAAAATGCACTCTCTATCACCATTCACATTAGATGGTGGTCACTTAATATATTGTTTGCAATATGCATTATTAACTAATCGATAGATGAATTTTGATAGGAAGAAAATAACTAATTTTCACCATACTTTGAAGTTAAGATTAAAAGAAAAGAAAAAAAAAAAGTAAAATTACCAATCAAAACATTTAAAAATAGAATAATTAAACGTACAAAAAACATCTAAATCAATTACAGACCTACAAGCCAAATAGTCAACTCATGCAACAACATCCCAATTAAAATGAAGGAAAATATCAAAAGATATATGGTCATTCATTGGTGCAAATTTCAAACACAATATATTAAGGGAACATCATAGAAAAAACTTAAGTCTCAAAAATTTAATGCATAAAAAATGAAGAGAGAGAGAGAGAGAGAAGATGGAATAAACTAAAACAAAAAAGAACATAAATAATTATAAGATAGCTAAACCTATTGATATTGTATTAGGGGACATTGCCACTAACAGTTAGATTAGTCCTCATGTCAGATTTTAGCAGCCAAACATAATGTCGTAGCTACAACAAAGTAATGCAAATCAACATCTATGAAACTTTTCATACTGAAAATATTGTATAACAAGTCTGCTTAGGCAAATTATCAAATTGCTTAACCTATCAGCAAATACATTTAAATATATATATGAACACTACAAAACCATGCTGCCATAAGTAACTTCTACTAAGGCCATCACACCTGGATGAAATAAAAAAACTAAAATATAGGGAACCTCACACAGCTTTTAAACATCTTTTTAGGAGGATAGTGTAGCTGGTTTGGAAATACAAGATAAAAAGTTAATGGGGCCATATATCACTGGCTGCACACTTACCTCCAAAATACTACCCTATTGGGTGGTGCTCAGCCTCTCCCTTATACAGCCATGGTCCAACTCATATCTTACATAAAACTGTTACATTCACATGAATTCCAGGCTGCAGCTAACACAGAGAGCTCTAACCTTTGACCGTCTAAGCATCAAGTCCAAGCTCTACCTCTTGGCTCGATGGGCTCTAATTTCACCCTCACCCACTCACACACGCCCTTATAAACCCATGGACCGATCTATATCCATCTAATGTGGCACAGTGACACGTAGCACCCTCCCAATGCAGTCAAGAACTAGCATATCTTCAACAAAATACCATTACCTTTGACTTCAACACTTGTGGCATGACTAAGCCATTAACAACTGTGATATCAGACCCAACATGGTGAGAAAATATATTTTCATGCACTTCTAGTTTGTTTTTATCAAATATATTACAAGCATTCCCTCAAGGCCACTTGTAAATTGGTGTTAGTCCAGATAGAGTTAAGATCATTCTATCGCTCCACAACATACAAGCTTACCAGTTAACTTCTCTACAGAATTCAACATACACTACACTAGATCCAACCTCCAAAATAGCACATTGTTGTAATCAATGTTCGAAAATACGTGGTACGTTGCGGTACGGGCACCCCGTCGTGGTACTATACGGTACGGTCCGATATGGTTGATAGGACGTATGGATCGAAAATAGTTTAAAAACAAAAAAAAAAAAAAACAAAAATTATTATTTTTTTAAAATTTGAGGGCATAACTGATATTTTTTTAATATCAGAGGTCCATAAGATAAATATTAGTTAATTTCATCACACACTCAGAGTAGTGTATGTATTGAACCTTAATTATATATATAATTAACCACCCACCCTACCACCTTCTGTTCAACCGTCCACTCCCCCCCCCCCCCCCTCTCTCTCTCTCTCTCTCTCCTCTTTCTTCTCTTCTTCTTCTTGTTGTCATTTTCCTGCTGTCGCCACCATCCTTTCTTCTTCTTCGCCGGGATCTCCGCCGCCGGCACCTATTCTTCTTCTTCTTCCCCTTTTCTTCTCATGTTCTTCCGCTCAGGGCGACGCTCGCCAGATATGTCGCCGCCTATATCATGCTGGAAATCGAAGTTACAATCGCCGGTGAGGAGAGAGGAGTGTCGATTTGAGAGAGAGGAGTGCCGATCGTGTCTGGTTTGAGAGATTTAATGGTTTTTCGATTTATATAGCTGATTTTATTAAAAAAAAAAGTTTATCCGACCGGCCGTATATGCCGGTATACGACCGTATCGGTTTGAGACGACCATATACGGCCATCTTGTACGCAAAAGATGGATTTTGTCATCTTCCAACTCCGATACGGTGTATCGGTACGTCTCATTGTCGATACGCCCGTAGGGCGTATATACGGCCGTACGCGGCCGTATTTATGAACAATGGTTGTAATCAAATTAAATAATACACTAGCAGACCTCAAATGACTTCTTTTTTCAGCAATATAATGGAACAAGATAGAGCAATCCTGATATGACTTTCAATAGAAATTACTACATCACCAAATAATTATTCACAAGATACCAAGAAATGATTTAGTATAATAACGCAAATGCGAGAATTTGGGTGTATTGACCCACCAAGGAAGACTATAAGTCAGTTACCTCTTTCGTTGTCAATATGTTTGCACCCTTGATATCTCTATGAATAACGCCTTGTTCATGAAGATACACCAACCCTTCCAAAACCTGAGACATAGTTAAATGTCATACACAGATAAAACATAACCCAATCACTAGCAATAAAATGCAACTACATGAGCAAACCTGAGCAATGTAAACAGCCACCAAAGATTCAGGGAAAGGCCCAAATTTATTTGGCTTAATGATATTTGCAAGTGAGCCATTCTCCACATACCTATATCAGACCAAACTACCATGTAAGCATTTAAGGCATAGTTCCTCACAGCACCATGATTAAATATTTTCATCACAATAGATTACTTACTCAAGAATTATGTGAAGATGACTTTTTGTTTTCGAAGATCCAAGATACTTCACAATATTTTTATGGTTCAAATTCTGCAAGTGAAAGATTATAAATCAAAATAGCATGACAAGATACAGAGAACATACATGCTTTCAAAGGCAACTTAAAATGTCTAACCTTAAGTAATGTATGTCCTAGATAAAACCAAATGACTCTTCAACCATAGTGGCAAAATGCAACCACCATAATATGCAAAGGAAGCCAATTAGCTTCATGCAGTAGGAAAAAGACAACCAGTCACCATTCACTAATAAAAGATTTCTAACAACATTAGCATATCAATGAGGACAACCCGCATAAGAGAATGAAAATCCTTCAGGTGCAGCACATGCATTAGGTGCATTCACCTGCTTTTGGCAAAGAATATCTCAAATTAATATATATAATATAATATAAAACTAGAACAGCAAACAAAGGGATAATAAATACCTTCAATAAATCAAGTTCTTGCTGAAATGTCAACAATTGCCCCAAATAAACAGTACATGCAAGAAAACAGCAACTAATCAGCCAACACAGTAGAGACCAGAACACAATATATATATTATGCAAAGATAGCATTCCTACACTTGATTTGCATAAACATAATGTACAAACAAGCATTTAAGCGGCCTTCATAATGACCTTTTACAGGTAAAAATAAACCCCAATTATGCCCCCTCCCGCCTAATCGGGAGCAAAGATCCAGACTATGCCATAAAGTCCTATTGAAGATCCCAACAATTATAACTGTACTTATAAATGTACTTGTAATGTCGAAAAAAAAAAAAACAACCGCACACTTGCAGCAATTTCAACGTAGCTTTTCGTACTAATCACTATAATGAGTTACACAAACCAAATAAATCTAAAACTATGAGAAGGCTGCCACCACAAACAATTCATATTAAAAATCACGAAGTAAGGAAGCAAAACGAACCATGATGATATTAAGATCTTCCTGAGCTATATTCTCGAGAGAGACTTGCTTGATCGCAACAAAATCTCCGTTCTCCAAATCAAGGCCTTTGTACACTCGACCATACGCTCCTTTCCCAATCTCATCTCCAAGCATCTACATATATATATATACATTTCCACATAAAAACCCTCATTAGTCAATTAATCACTCAAATAATACCTCATTTTGATCGCTGGATAAAAAGCTCCACCAGCAACAAGAACTCAATTCAACCAAAAAGAAGAAAACCGAAAGTGAAAATGCCGATTCCAAAACCCTAACAAAGAAGACGAAATCGTAGAGAAATAAATATAAAAAGCGAGGGAGAAGACAAATAGAGAGTTACGTTTTGTTGTCGAGTGTCTTGGATTTGTGGAACGCAGACGTCGTCATCTGGCGAGACATCTCCCTCTGTGTCTCTGTGTGTGCGTGTGCGTTTTCTCTGTTTTCGCCAATATGAGAATTGTGAGGTTGGGTACTTGAAGATTATATATAAACCCTAGGAGGGTCCATTCTGTCTGATTACAGAGAAATTCCGGCGTGTTACCAACCCAGACCTCGCCAACAAACAGGACGCCCTTAATTGCTGTCTTTTTATTTAATCGGTCCAATTTGGATATATTTACTTTTTATATATATATTTTAACTTTTTTAAAATATGACACGGATGAGTTAAAAATCTGTCAAATATATCTGTCTATTTGTGTAACTTGAATAGAAGGCAACTGTACTCATAAATTATAATAATGAAAATCATATTATGCACCTTTTTATTGGTATCTTGTAAATTTATAATCATATTATTTGATGAGCTTCAACGTCACCCGAGTATGTGTATTGACATAAATGCCCTTAATGAGATAAAAATATTTATCGAAATATGTCTATTTATATAATTTGAATGGGAGATAACCATCCACACCAATTATAATAATGAAAACGATATTATGTACCTTTTAATTGGTATCTTGTAATTTTGTCATTATATTAAATAGATAGAGTTTTAATGTCACCCGAGTATGTGCATTGGCAAAAATGCCCTTAATGGGATAAAAAATTTATCCAAATATATCTATTTGTATAATTTGAATGAGAAACAACTATCCGCACAAATTATAATAATGAAAATGATATGATGTACTTTTAATTGGTATCTTGTAACTTTATCATCATATTAATAGATAGAGTTTCAATGTCACCTGAGTACGCATTGGCAAAAATGCCCTTTACGGGATAAAAATTTGTCAAAATATATCTATTTGTATAATTTGAATGGAGATAACTATCCACATAAATCATAATAATGAAAATGATATGTACCTTTTAATTGGTATCTTGTAACTTTATCATCATATTAGTAGATAGAGTTTTCATATTACCCTAGTACATGCATTGACAAAAATGTCGCTATTGAGATAAAAGTATTTCCTTTAAGCTTTGGTTTGTCTTATTTCTTTCATTTTTTAGTTTTTCTCTCATCTCTTACTCTCTGTGTTTTCTTACAACTAATTCATATATATTCCTCCTTACATATCATTATTAATGAATTAATAACATTATTTTGGTGTTCATAATAGTGGTTAATTTGTTGTTTATAAGGAAAAGGTGATTTCAGTTGTTTGAATTTACAGATTTTCTTAGAGTTTTTTTTTTTTATTATTGTCTTTTTCGAGTTAAACATGTAGGATTGTTTAAATTAAAGTTGAAAATAAGAAGAAAACTTGAATCTGAAAGAAAAGATTAATGATATGAAAGAATAAAAAATTTGAATGGGAAAAAAAAAAAAACAAAAAGAAGTAAATAACAAATAACACACTCCAATGAAAAAATAATTGTTAATTTAATAAATCTAATACACTACAATATATTATCAAAACACAAGATTGATTGTATTGATATGTAGAAGCTAATCCAATTTAGTCAATCAATATACCAGTACAATACATCTAATTCTATACCAACAATAGCGAGGGCCAACATAGATAAATTGTATAGTTTCATGATTCTTAGACTAATGCAGAGTATACTGAATTGAATGCCATTGTTATAACAAAACTCCAACAAAGTTTGAGTTCTGGGTTTTGCAATCTTCTTCTTTAATTTATTTTATTCTTATCTCAATGTTAAACTGGGCCCCTTTTAATTAGAATCAAAATATTGATCATTATAAGCAACATGGGGTTTTGGTCACAGTATCGTAAGTGACCTGTTTTGTCTTTGCTTAGGTGATCGTTTGTTTTTTCGCACTTAACACTTAATGGTGCTAAGAGTAGGCCAATTAAAATATTTTTTGTTTGCTTTTTTAAGTGGTCATACCACTTAAAACCACCCAAAAATCACTGAAAAAAAAGTAATATTTTTTGACTTTTCACTGAATACCAAAATCACTGGATGATTTTGTAAATATATTCTTCCAAGTTTATCCTTCCAAAATAACATATTTCCAAGTTAATATCCTAGTTATATATTATAGAAATTTCTTTTAATGCTTTAACAAATAACATTGAAAAATAAAAACCCTAAACATCTCAACATCAAATTTTTTTATAGCTGGATTCTATATTTCTCCGATCAAATTTTGGTAAGAATCTTTATTGATTTTCTTTATTAAACTACTTGTGGAGTAGCCCATATTGTGATTATTTGTTAAAGCTTCAATTGTGTTGTTGTTTATGTATATTGATGGGAATTTGTTTGTGTATATCGAGTTTGTTTGTGTTTAATAGAACCTCAAAGTTTCTCATTTTCTTTATATTGGATTTGTTGTAGAATTTGTTTATTCTTTTGGTTTTTTTAATGTCAAAGTTTTATTGATGAGAACAGCCACAAATCTGGACAATATTCTGTCAACTGTTATGGGGTACCCTTGGACATATCAGTAGGTCTTTATATTTTTGTGGGGTATATATATATATTGGATTATTGTTGTAGGTGTTGCGAGTGTTTCATTACATAGAGTCGAAAAATATGCAATTGATGATGAACTATTCGTCTAATATGACCGATGAGGTGCTTCAATTGGATGGTGACAATGCTAATGATCAAAGTCAAACACCAAGCACAAACAATGAATTTAGAAGATCAGATCAAGTGTTTATGCAACTCCTTAGAGACCAAATTGCAATCAATTTGTTTAAGTATTGATTATTTTTGTTTAATTCTAGTAGAAAATATATATTATTTTACAATTTCAACTTTATTGCAATAATAATTCAATTTAAGACCATTTTGTTTTTTTTTATTTGAATATATAAATTTAATTGACTCTATTTTAATAATTCATTTTATTTAATTATGATATATATATATGCGTTTTAGTATTTGTTAAATAATTTATCGTATTTTTTTATCATATCAAATAAAGTTACATAACAATTAGTAGTAAAAGGACATAAATATCAAATTACTAGTTTTCAGACAATTTTACTTAAAAAAACAAACAATATTACTGTACATTCAGATGTAAGAAAAAAAAATAAATAAACATATCTTCAGATTTCAGGTTTCAGTCACTATTCAGTTTTCAGTTTTCAGTAGCACTGTTCAGTCTTCAGACAAAAAAAACAAACGACCCCTTACAGTGGCAATTTTTTCCATACGATATGGGTCTTGTGTATCACATCTGGGAGCTTCAATTCCAAATTATACCTTAAAGTCTTTGATCAATAGTGTCCGGCAAACTATAAATACTCGTAATCTATGTAATAAATAAAAAATATATTTTTTTGATTATTATAATCAATATTTATTGAATTACCATTATTCCATCTTAAATTATAAGCAGCTATGTGATACACCGAACAAGGGATTGGGTTTCCAGACCTAATCCTAGTCCTTTGGTTGGGGCTTGAAAAGACTCTCTCAACGCGAAATAGTCTCAAGCGGGGATTTATTATTATTATTATAAACTAATATAACATATTTAAATTTATAAAAAGTAATATAAAATTATAATAATGTTTTAAATTTTTTTGATATATTATCATTTAATAATTAATATATTATTTCACAAAAATAATATTATTAAATATTTTTAATATTAAATAAAAACATAAGTATTATTTTGTTTAAAATTAGTTGTAAATAATTCTAAAAAATAATTTAAATATTTTTATACATCAATTAATTTAATATAATATTATAGTAACCAAGATCAAGAATCAAATATAAAATAAGATTATTTGCCGAATCCGAAACGATACCAAACAAAGGATAATATTTTTTTAGTCCAATCTCACCTATACCAAATATATTACAGCATTAATTTAGTTCAGTCCACTCCAATCTAAAATGATCCAATCCCATGACATAATTTAACCTAACCCCTACACCAAACACACCTTAAAATATTAATGAAGTTAAAATATTAATGAAGTTGTAAGAATACTTTATTCTCATATAAGATTGTTCTATGCTATCAACAATTGTAATGAGATAGGATCTAAAATGTATTCCTCTTTTAGATTTTTCTTTCATTAAATCTTTAAATAAAGATTGATCTAAATTCATTAAAAAATAATTATTGTCATTCAATTTGAAAGAAGAAAATACTTTTAAAAAAAATATATTTATTTTGAATTAACCTAACCCCTACACCAAACACACCTTAAAATATTAATGAAGTTAAAATATTAATGAAGTTGTAAGAATCCTTTATTCTCATATAAGATTGTTCTATGCTATCAACAATTGTAATGAGATAGGATCTAAAATGTATTCCTCTTTTAAATTTTTCTTTCATTAAATCTTTAAATAAAGATTGATCTAAATTCATTAAAAAATAATTATTGTCATTCAATTTGAAAGAAGAAAATACTTTTAAAAAAATATATTTATTTTGAATTAAACAACTGACATTATTAGTATAAAGTTAGATAAAATATGAAAGATATAATTAACAAAAAGGAAAAATAATAGTCCATCATAAAAGGGCTAGGCAAGTGAAGTCGTAGTAGGGTTGGGCAAAATAACATGATCCGACCTGAACTGAACCAATTTTAGAGTGTTCAGTTCGGGTCAAATGGAGAGAAAAAAGGTTGTTCGATTTTGCATGGGCAGAACTGATAAAATTTTGGTTCTATTTGAGTCTAGGTGTCTAGACCCAAACCGAAATTGAAGCTGATCAATTTCTTATATATATATATAGCGAAATTATACATATGCCCTTCAAGGTTATTCAAATTTTGAATATCCTTGAAAGACATATGTACAAATTTGATGCCTAACCCTAAACAACTTCTTGACTGGTCATCCATTTCTCTTCCATTCCGCCTTATCTTTTTCTTCTTCGTATATATGCCATCGCCAACACCCTTTCAGTTTCCTCTTTCTTTGTTCTTCTTTGCAAAGAAGCATTAGAAGCTTAAAGAGGCCCAAAGCAAGAAAGGAAGTGGAGTGAGCGATGAGGATGGAGTTTGAAGGATAGAGAATGGTGTAGTGGAGAGAGATGATGGAGCCAAGGCGAGAGGAGCCATTGCCTTTTGCGACTACTATTGTGGATGTTACTACTACTATTGTTGATGCAGAAGAGGTGATGGTGGTGGGACACGACGACAGAGTGGTGGAAAGAGTGAAGTCATCCTTGGAAAAAGTGATGAAGAGGAGAGCAACGAGTTGCTATTACTGGTAGTAAAGTCCTTGCATCATTATTTGGGTGGTGTTGCATTTTTTGTAGTGCAACTTTTTTCGTTGGTTTTATGGTTGGTTTGCGATTGGTGTTATAAGTCTGCTTGTTAGTCACCAAACCAAGCTTCCAAAATCAATGAGGATCGAACCGACCCGAACCAAACTAACTTTGTTGTGTTCAAGCAAATTTTAGTCCTCAAACTTTCCATGTTCGGTTCTCAATCTTGAGAATTGAAAAAAAAAAAAAATCATTTCTATAAGGTTCCAATACGAACCAAACCAACATGGAGTTGCCAAGCCCTAGGTTTTAGGCAATTGCTTTACTTGCTTAGCCCTTTAGCTAACATTAAAATCTAGGAGTTATAGCTTTAAATTAATTTTGGTTCGAAAACTTCTGGTTTAAAATAAATTTGAGGTCTAGAACTTTTGTATTCAAATAAATTTGGGCACTAGAACTTTTGATTCTAATAATTTAGGTACTAAAACTTCTTAATCTAATCAAATTGAGAACGTAAACTTTCAGTTCTAAAATTGAGAATATAACTTCTAGTTCCAATTAATTAAATTAAGATCTAAAATTCCAATTTTAATTAAACTGGGAATCTATAACTTCTAGTTATAATTTTTTTATACAAACTTATGTTGCTAATAAGAGAGGTAAAATAAAAATCAAATTAAAACAAAAAAAAATGAGAGTTCAATAAACTTATTTTTGAATACAGAAGATTCACAATCCTTGTAAAGCATACTCATATGATTATTGAAGTCAAATAATACGGAAACAAGTCATATGAATGAAATCTCTCACATTATATTTGTACTACTTAAATTCTAAAAGCCACACTATGAAATAGACAAAAGAAAGAGGAGGGAGAGAAAAAAAAGGGGAGAATAATAGTGCTATATAATAAACCTATATGTTGTTATGCTTATGAGTAGAATTATTTTTGCCATTAAAAGATAATAATTGAATAATCATCAAAAGATAATTGTTCATAACAATTGATAAAGTGCTAAGTCCATATTATAAAAACAAAACTAAAGATAGTAGGTTCGATTATATATATTTTTTGAAATATTACAATTAATTTGGAGTTTGGGAGAGGGACATATGATTTGAATCCACATGTGTATTATGGCATAGGTGTGATAGGTATACTATTGAATCAGTCTCATCTTATAACGCATTGACGTATTTAAGGGCAAATTTTATTTTGATCTCTAAATTTTATGACATTAATATCACTTTTTTACTCATGAATCTATTTTTTATTTTTGTTGTCCCTAACATTTGAGAAATTCACTAAAACCAGTATTTTCTATCTGTCAAAGGTTGGTCAACGTCAACGAAATAAGGGTTAGTTTGGCAAATTTTATTTCATTACATATTTGGTTGACATGTGATGAAGATTTAATTGAAAAAAAAACACTAATAAAGAAATTAAAAAAAAAAATTAGATCTCTGCCATTCATCAACGTTGTGATGAATATAGGAGATTTAATGATAAAAAATTAAATAAAAAAATTTTATAAATAAAAAAGAAAATCCTCTAATTTTGTGAAGGAGATGTCAATTTGGTTCCATCACTAAATCGACGATCAATCTGTTGATGGAACCATAACGATGAACTATTTGGATTGGATCCCTCAAATCGTTCAAATGTTTGGTTTTCCCAACCATTTAAACGATGTGGAACTAGATCATTGTTGATGATCTAGTTAAACTAGATCAGTTGCCAGTTTGTTTTCTAGATCGACAATGATCTAGTTCAACCAAATATTCTAGTTTTCTACCTTTTTAACTTTTGTTTTGTTTTGTTTTTTTCTTTTTAAGATTTAAAAAAAAAACAACTTTTGTTTCTTTTTTTTTTTTTTAATTTTTATTTAGTTAATTTTGATCTTAACTATTCATGTCATAGATGGGCGATGGAGATTTTTTCTTTTTAATATTAATTTTTTGGCCAAATTATAATTTAGTCTACCGGTTTGAAAATAATTTCAGTCATAGTCACATTTTGTTGTTAATTATAATTTTAGCCTATTACCGTTACAAAATTCCGTTAGAGTTAATCGAGGTTGACAAAAGACCAAAATGTCATCACTTTTTAATTATTTTTCAAAAAGAAATTTAAAAAATATTTAAAATTAAAAAATAAATAAAAAATAAAAAAAATTCATCAAATTTCCATCGATGGAGATTAATTAAAAAAAATTAAAAATTAAAAATCAAATAAATTGTTTCATTTGATCTTTATCGTCTATCTTAGATTGATTTTAAAAAAACCCTAACATTAAAAATAAAAAAATAAAAATAAATTTAAAAAATAATTGAAAAAAAAAATCGCAAAGACAATCTTTCTGTCTCCGTTTCTATCTTTATCTTTTTCTTCTTCTTCGAACCTAGGTTTCAAAACCTAGATTCATCTGAGTTTAAAATGAACCCAGATGAAACATGAAACATATTCATATGAGTTGTTTCAGGACCCAGATGAATCTGGGTCTTCTCCCCATGCCACACTCTCTCTTTCATCTTTATCTCTCCCTCTCTTTGTCGCTACCGCCTTCTCTCCTCTCCTCATTTTTTTCATCATCTGGGTTCGAATTCAAACAAAGATTCATCTGGGTTCAAACCCAAATGAACCTTCAACTGGGTTTGAATCCAGATGAAACTTCATTTGGGTTCGAACACAGTTGAAGGTTCATCTAGGTTTTGAACCCAAATCTAGGTTTGTGTATTATTATTATTATTTTTTTTATGAGAATGGGGTTTGTGGATTTTGAACCTGGGTTTTTGTATTGTGTTGATATGTTTTTGAAGATGAACAAGAGATTGGGGTTAAAGATGATTGTGTTTGGTCTTTTTATTTTTTATTTTTTAAGATGATTGTTTTATTTTGTTTTGTTTTGTTTTTTTATTGAGTTCTTTTTTAATTTAATTTTTAAATTAATCTCCACCGTCCACCATATGATGGACAGTGGAGATCATTTGTTTAAAAAAATTAATTATTTTTAAATTCTTATTTTAATTTCAATTTATTTTTTATTTTTTTTTAATTAAAATAAAATCAAAAGTCAATTTTACCTTGCCTCAGTTAACTTTAACGAAGATTCCTAGCGGCAATCGACTAAATTGTAATTAACAACAAAATGTGACTATGACTGCAATTATTCTCAAACTGTTAGACTAAATTATAATTTGGTCTAATTTTTTTATCTATATTTTATATTTTATTTTTGTTTTAATTACTTGTTATCTCCACTATCTATCTTAAAGATAGATAGTAGGGATCTAATTTTTTATTTATTTTAGTCAAAATAAAATGATATGATTAATGACATTTTGATCTTTATACACTTTTTATTACTTTTGATTGTTAGAGGTTGTATTCAAATTAGAGTTGATTTTTTTTTTTTTTTAATTATAAATGTTGGTGGAATTCACATATTCAATAAACTCTGTATTGATTTGGTTAGAATCTTTTAAGAAACCCAATGAAACTTATAACAGAATGGTAAGATTTATTATAATTTTTTTCTTCATAAAATTCACTTTAAAATCTATCCAAATCCATTCAAATCCATTACTTAAATAAAATCTGTAAGACCAATGGATTTTTTTAGTACACTTATAGTGTGTTTACTTAATGGATTAAAGAATGAGAATGTTGAATGAGAATCATGGTTGGTATTTATTTGCTCTAAGATCAATCCATAATAAGAATGAATTATGAGTTCTACAATGAATTGAGGTTATAGAATGAGAATCTCATTCCCTCCACCCCACTTGGGAATCTCATTTTCATTTCTTTTTACAAGTTGAAAAGTCTTTATACCCTTATTAGAAAAATGCTTATGGAGTACATAATTTTAATCAAGGCATTTTGTAACTTGTAATTAATTCATTCTGATTTCAAAGTAAATAAACATATCAATGAATATACTATCGATTTCGATTTTGATTCTGATTCTTGCAATTGAAGTAAATAACTTATTCTGATTCCAATATATCATTCCGATTATAAGTCATTCTAATTTTAAGTCATTAGGATTACGTGCAAGGTAAATTCACCTTTAGATTTTATTGAATTTTATACAAATCTGAATTGAATACACCTGAATTTTAATAAATTCTATACAAATTTGAATTGAATACACCTAAATTTGAATATAATTTATTCAAATTTGAATTAAATACACTTAAACTTTTAAAATATTTTAAATTCTAATGATTCTAGATTGACTACAGTCCCTTAGTATTTTTATCTGAGGGACCACTTGTAAAATTTCTTAAAAGTTAGAGATGACGGAGACTCAAAACCGATTTACGAGTAAAAAAAAAAGATATTTCATCAAAAAATAGGACTTAAAATGAAATTTGCCCAAAATTTAGAGCTAGTAGTTTGAACAGATCCTTGGTTAATGACAGTGCAAACACAGCTTAGTTGATCATTAATGAAGAGAATTCTGTGTGACAGAGTTTTCCCATAAATGCAAATTTTTTACCCTTTTGGTAAATAAATAATTGAATTTTAAAGGAAAAGGTGGCTAAAAAAAAAACTGTAGATCAGATATGAATACCATACAAAATACAATTACAATATAAAATGGGTCCTAGTTTGCACGCTTTTAAGGAAAAATTAAAAGAAGTTTAAGTATTAATACATGTTTTTAAGGAAATCCAATCTTCAATAATTCCTAAATTTGGTGTCTCACACACACACACACCGATACCTACTCAACATGCCAACCCATATAAAATTACTTGGAAATCCTTATTTTGCTACATTTTAGTTATTTGTTATTGATTAGGGTTTGGCTGTATTCTATTCTCAACAAGTTTACCTAACTCTCAATTTGAGAGTAATGGTTTATTTGGCTATCATGAGGCAGCCTGAACTTCATTATTAAAAAATGTTAACATATTACAATAGGTTATAATAGGTTACCATCCTATAACTTCATGGAATTAAATATTTACTAGTTTAAAAAATTTAAAACTTAATAAAAATTATTTATAAATAAAAGTGCTCAAATTAATAAAGTTAGACAAGTATTTAGTATAATAATTAAAAGATAGTTTATTAGAAGTATTGTTTTAAAAGAAAATAAAAATAATAAAAAAAATTTAGAGTTCACAGTTAATAAAAATAATTTATAATATTTATAAAAAGTCTTAAAATAGTTTCTAATATTTTAAAATAATTTAACATCTTGTTGCAATTAATATGTTGAAATATTTAGAGTTCATAAATTAAGGAGGTTAATAAAAATAAATTATAATATCATGATTTTAAAAGTTTTATAGCACCCAAATGTTTGAAACACGTAATGATGAATGTCATTAATTCATCCTTCATCTTTTCATCTTCTAGCTCCATCATCATTATATTATAATTATGATCATTATTTTTATAGTTATGATCAAGCCTTTTCATTTCATAACCATCATTTTGTCATTTAATTGAGAGGCCATATAAATAAACCTCACCATTGTATTTATGCACTTGAAAATAGTTGTTAATAATGGATAAAAGTTGATGAATAAAAGATCTCTTCTAATTGGTGCTATATTTGATTTCTTCTCTAATTCAATGACATACAAATACGGGAACACATGGAGGAGAGGGTAAGAAGAAGATGATTATGGTGACACGTGCTCTGAAGCTAGCCTCTAGGATTGTGAAGCAACTCTGTTTATCTATTCAGGAGATCAATTCCCAAATATGTGATATATTTGTAATGATATTTTGTGGTCTTTGTGTTAAGTGTCAAATTTGTCTTTCACAAAATGCCTTCAAGTGATTTTTTTTTGTTTTTGTTTTTTCTAATTATCTCTCAAATTATATTCATGAAATGACATGTTGCATATAAATTGTTGTTCTTAGAAATTGGAATACAAGATAAACTGGTGCATGTGTAAGTAGCCTATGAACAGGGGAAACATGTTCATAGGTGTAGTCTCCTTATTACTTTTATATCCAACCAAGCCACACTAAATCCTTAATATTATAATATTAAATAAAGAATATTAAACAATAGTCATTTTGTTGTCAGATATCTAATTGACATAATTAACTTAAGCAATATACACTTTTTGAACTATATAAACTAGTGCCACTTAATTTCTAAAGTCTATTACTCTTTCCATGCTAGAGTTATTTCTTGAGAACAATTTCATTGGACAAACTCTCTCTCATTTGGAATTCACTATCCAAGGCCTGTTTTTAGGCATGGGCAATTGTATGCAGCTCTCTTGAGAATTAAATGTAAGCAAGGCCTGAAAATTTTTATCATGGATGAGGTATGTCAAATTTCGTACAAGACCACTAACATGGTGTTCAAAGATGACAAAGAAGTATTCCATAGATTGACATAGGTTAGTTAACTAATCCATTGCAACTTGTATTATATATGATAATACACTGTGTGTAAAAAAAATTTTCCTTTTATTCATGTTGACCGTTTTCTGCTTTCCACAACATTTTAGATTTATTCAACATTTAAGGAATCATTTGTTTTTATCATTTTTCACTTATAAGTCTAGATACATATATTAAATGATTTTCGTTTTTTTAAGTGGTCAAACCACTTAAAACTACCCAAAAATCACTGAGAAAAACTATAATTTTTTACTTTCAAACTGAATACTAAATTACTTGTTATTTCCAAATTTGTTTTAATTTTACATTATATAGATTAATATGATTAATGAAATATTAAAATGACTAAAATAATATATTACTTTACAATTTCAACTTTTGTTGTAATAGTAATTCAACTTAAAAACATTTTGTTTATTTTTGCTTAAATATATAAATTTAATTTACTTTATTATAATAATTTATTTATGTATATATAATTTTCAAAAAAATATTACTTTACTATAATAATTAATCATATTTTAATTATGAATAAAATATTATTAATATATATACAAAAGTGTTTTAGTATTTATTAAATAGTATAGTATAATTGTTTGTATTATATTAAACGAAGTTACATAACAACTAATAGTAAAAGGATATACATGTCAAATTATTAATTTTCAGATAATTTTAATTTTAAAAGATAAATAAGATTACTATACATTTAAAGGTAAAAAAAAAAAAAAAAAAAAACATATCATTCAAATTTTAGGTTTCAATTACTATTCAATCTTCAATAGCACTTTTAGTTTTCAGATAAAAAAATAAATGACTCTAATATTACTGTGACTTCTACTTTCAAACATACTCTATATGTTAAAATTGTTGATTGGAACTGACAAGTAAATGCTATGATTTTTAAAGGTATTAATGTCCTTAAATTTAATTATTAGTACATCAATACTAATGCAAGTTACAGGTTTTGTAGGTTATAAATTAATATAATTTATTTTATTGTTTTTAAGATTCTTTGTTAGGGACTATAGGATTAATTGTAAGCCATCCAACGGTTGTAATCTATTGGCCAATCTACCCAAAACCAATAAGTTAGCTAATATTATGATTTTTTCCTTTTAATATTAATTTTTTACTTATTTTTATTTTAATTATTTTTATCTCCACCATCTATCTAAAAAATGGACGATAAAAATCCAATTTTTTTATTTCATTTTAGTCAAAATACAAATGGAATGATTAAAAACATTTTGATCTTTATACACTTTTGATCTTCTTAGATCGTTAGTTTTTCTATTAGAGGAACCGCTTAATGAATTTATCAAAAAGGCAACGTCTGGTATGTGGGATTAAATCAAAATGGATTAGATTGAAAAATTACTGTCTCATATTTAGTAGAACTTAGGATTAGATTAAAATTATATCATATTATGTTTGGTGTAGAATTGTAGATTGAGATTAGATTATAATAAAATTAATTTAAATATTTTATAATATATATAAAATACGTAAAATTAATTTTTTAAAAATTCTTTAGAAAACTTGAAAAAAAGAATAAAAGTTGAGATGAAATACTCATTCCTAAACCCATGAAATCCTATCATTTTGATTGAGAATGAATATTTTCATGAGAGGAGGATTCGAGAGAATTTGAGATTGGGTTTATGATCTCATCTATTGCTTTCCAAACATGAGATTTGAGAGTTTGAGATATTTGAATCCCGAACCCACTCAAATTCTATGTTCCAAACATAGCTAAAAAGTTATGAAGATGAAGACTCAAAACGGGGTGCATGAGTTAAAAAAAAAAAAAAATCATATTTCATCAAGAAACAGGAATTAAACCTAAATTTGCCCCCTATTTAAAGCTAGTAGTTCGAAGGATCCTTATATGAGCTGTTCGGTTTTATAATTGGTTAATGACAGCACAAATACAACTATGAATTCTGTGCGACAAGTTTTCCATAAATGCAAATTTTTATAACCATCCTGGTAAATAAATTATTGACATATATTTGAAAGGCAAAAAATAGCAATAAAGCTGTCTGCAACTATGAATGCCATACAAAATACAATTACAATAAAAAAAAGGGTCAACATAGTCGCATGCTTTAAGGAAAAATTAAAAGAGAGAGAGAGAGTCTAAAGTAATAATGCATGCTTTTAAGTAAATCCAATCGTCAGGATATAATATTTCCAAAGCCTGTTAATAGAAAATCTTTTATGAGACAATTCGTTGATATATCGTATTGATATTGGTGTGATCTTCCAATAATAACTTGACACATGATATATTTTTTTTCACAAAAAATCAATATTGGCATAACTTTCCAATAACAATGTGATATATGATATTATTTTTTAAATAAAAATTTTCTCGAAAATGAGTAAAGATACTAATATTAATCTTTCATGAAAAAGAAATATTATATATTATGTTATTATTAAAAAATCACACCATCACCGAAATGGTATGCCAACTAAGCTAGTGCTCCATGGAAGATTTTCTCCACATTCACACACCGATTCCAACTCAACAATTAATGCCAACTCATATAACATTAGTTGGAAATCCTTATTTTGCTACGGTTTCAGTTATTTGTTAATGTCAATAAATATTGGCCCATATAGCAAGAAAGCGAGAGAGACTCCACAGGCATCATGGCGGTCGAGAGAAGAAGACATGATGATGAAGACCAGCAGAAAGGAGAAGAGGGGATGATGGTTGAGGACAATAAAGCAATAATGGTGGAGGATGCATTCAAGGACACGACTGTGCCTTCATGGAGGCATCAAATCACGTTGAGGTCCATGATCACAAGCTTTTTCTTGAGCATTGTTTTCAACTTCATGGTGTGCAAGCTCAACCTCACCACTGGTGTCATCCCTTCCCTCAACGTTGCGGCTGGCTTGCTTGGCTTTGCATTGGTCAAATCGTGGACAACTCTTCTTGACAAGTTTGGCCTTTGAAACAGCCTTTCACTAGACAGGAAAATACTGTCATCCAGACTTGTATTGTTGCGTCCTCTGGAATTGCCTTCAGCAGTAAGTTTTTCCGTTCGTTTTTATTCTATTTAATTTTCGATTCCAGATTTACACTGACAGTAGGTCATATAACATCATCTTCTTTTATTTGATATTGAAATACAATAATCCTTATTCGGGTTATCAGAAAACTACGTAAAATTCAGGTTTGTAGACTAAAAGGTTATTGATATAACTGAGTCATGATTTTGATTATTATAATTTTCGATTTCAGATTTACAGTTCTGTAACATCGTCTTCTTTTATTTGATATTGAAATATAATAATACTTATTCAGTTTATCAGAAAACTTTGTAAAGTTCAAGTTTATAGACTAAAAGGTTATTGATACGATTGAGTCATGATTTTGATAATTATAATTTTCGATTTCAGATTTACACTATCGGTAGGTTTTATAACGTCATCTTCTTTTATTTGATATTGAATTACAATAATACTTATTCGGGTTAACAGAAAACTTTGTGAAATCTAAGTTGTAGACTAAAAGGTTATGAATATGATTGAGTCATGATTTTGATTATTTTACTCATTTTTGAATCATATTTCATTAATTGTGTAATAAGTTTGTTAGTGCTTTGGAAATACTTAAATAATCAGGTGGCACTGCAAGTTATCTATTGGGAATGAGTTCAAGGGTGGCAGCGCAGGCAGATGGAGGAAACACCCCAGCCAATGTCAAGAATCTACATCTTGGTTGGATGATGGGTTTTCTATTTCTTGTCAGCTTTGTTGGCTTGTTCAGTATTGTGCCCCTAAGGAAGGTTGGCTCTTATATAAAACCTTGTTGATGTTTCATGAATTATTTGAGATACTAACTAAAATTTTAATATAATTTCACAATATATAAATTGACACCTTTATTTGTTTAATTTTTAATGTATATAGATTCATTTTTTTCATAAACATAAGAAAAAGTGAAGCATTACGTTCCAAATCGTCGCGCATGTGTATATATATTGTTCATGAAAAAATGCAACTTTAGATTTTTAATTTATAGTTAAAATTATATCCAAGTTGTTTTAGATTAGAGACGAGAAACTATATTTGAATTTACATGTACATTTTTTTATGATCTGTTTTCTAATAGCGGATCAAATTGTTACTAGATGATGATTTTGAAGTACAAATTGACATATCCAAGTGGGACAGCAACTGCATACCTAATCAACAGTTTCCACACACCCAAAGGAGCAAAGCTGGCCAAAAAGCAAGTTTCTGTGTTGTTTAAAAGTTTTGGGTTCAGCTTTTGTGGGCATTTTTCCAGTGGTTTTTTACTAGTGGTGATGATTGTGGATTCAGTAGTTTTCCTACATTTGGCCTCCAAGCCTTTAAACAAAAGTAAGTGAATTCCATCTTTTTCATGCTAAAAACTGTGAAACAACAAAATCAGTCATTAAGGAGTTAAAATATAATAATCAAATTTAGTTTTATTTTATGCTCATAATAACCCTTTACATGCTCGCAAAGCAGGGGTGGCTCAGTGGTTTAAGACCACCCCACAGCCACACCAAATGACGGGTTCAAAGCGCATCCCTCTCACTTAATATGTGGGTAGTTTTCCCACACTATGTGGGTTGCCCTCTCCCACTTCTAGGAGGAATAATCTTGGCCGTGTTTCAGAGTTTTATTTTAGTTGATCCTAATAGTGGTTTGGCCTGGTGCCAATAATAAAAAAAAAGAGAGAAAAAAACCTCTACATGTTTTTGTTATCAATTGTCTTTGATGAATGATTAACTGATACAAAAGTAAATGTGACATGCAGGTTCTTTTTTGATTTCTCATCGACATATGTTGGTGTTGGAATGATTTGTCCTTACATGGTTAATGTATCCTTGCTCTTGGGAGCTATAATCTCTTGGGGATGCATGTGGCCTATTATTGGGAATAAACGAGGTATCTGGTATAGTGCTGAGCTACCTTCAAACAGTCTCCATGGACTGCAAGGATACAGGGTATATCTCTTCATCTACTTTTAATTCTCTCTAATTTTCTTCACTCTAAATGTACTGTCAATATGCATATATAATTTTTCTATCTTCAGGTGGAATTGAATTCAACTATTAATAATGTCAGTTTCTTGACTATATGCATATAATCAATAACTCACAAACGTCGTCCTATTTTTAATAAGAAGTTCAAATCTTTGTTTTGTACACATAGTGAATAGCATTTGATTAATAGGTTTTTGTGATACATATATATATATATATATATATATATGGACAGGTTTTTATTGCCATTGCCATGATGCTTGGGGATGGTCTTTACCATGTAGTCTTCATGCTTGTCAACACTGCACATAGTCTTGGACGACATTACAAAAAGAATAGAGATCAATCCTCTGTTAACCCTGCCATTGATGCCCACCAGAACACAGAGATTGAAAACTATGATGATCAGAAGCGAATTGATTATTTCTTGAAAGATCAGATCCCCAATTGGGTAGCTTGCACCGGCTACGTAGTCCTGGCAATCATAGCCACCATAGGTGTACCTTTCATTTTCCACCAACTCAAGTGGTACCACATTCTAACGGCCTTTGTGTTTGCTCCAATTTTAGCTTTCTGTAACGCCTATGGCTGCGGTCTCACTGACTGGTCCCTTGCCTCAAACTATGGCAAAATAGCCATCATCATCTTCAGCTCTTGGGTTGGTTTGGAACATGGAGGAATCATCGCTGGTCTAGCCTCCTGTGGTGTGATGATGAGCACTGTCTCTACAGCATCTGATCTCATGCAGGACTTCAAAACAGGATACTTAACGCTTTCTTCGCCCCGTTCCATGTTCTTTAGCCAAGTCATTGGAACAACAATGGGTTGTGTTCTCACTCCGTTGGTGTTTTGGTTCTTCTACAAAGCTTACCCTATTGGTGACCCTGATGGAACCTATCCAGCCCCATATGGGTTGCTATATCGCGGCATTGCTCTACTTGGTGTAGAAGGAACACATTCTCTCCCCAAGCATTGCCTCTCATTATCTATATGGTTTTTCATTGCTGCCTTCCTTATTAACTTTCTAAAGGAGGTCTTGCAGCGTTACGATACCAAGTTCAGAATCTACAGGTTTATCCCAAGTCCAATGTGCATGGCTATTCCTTTCTATCTTGGTGGCTACTTTGCCATAGATATGTGTGTTGGCAGCTTGATTCTCTTCCTTTGGGAGATGAAGAACAAGAGGATGGCCACTGACTTTGCACCTGCAGTTGCTTCTGGCCTTATTTGTGGTGACTCTTTGTGGTCTATACCAGCTGCTATACTCTCTCTTCTCAACCTTAAAGCTCCTATTTGCATGAAGTTTCTTTCTGCTGCTGCCAATACCAAGGTTGACTCCTTCTTAAATGGAGAATAGAGCTTTTTAATAAATTCTAGTTAAATAGGGTGTGAACATTCTCTTTTCATCACTATTTCTATCATGTTTGTTATGTTGGTAAAAAAATGTAAATTAAACTTTTAATTTACATTTGGAAAATTATGGTCTGTACATGCAGTTAATTTGGTATGTTAGTAATATATTATGCTAGTTTGATATAATACATGCATTGCTTTACATTTTCTTAGCTAAATTCTTTCCTTTATTAAATTGCTTCTAATTAATATTAATATTGATCATGCTATCAATTACAATTATCAAAACAAGAAACTTCTATAATTTCCTTCAGACCAAAAGGAGAAAAAAAAAAAATCATCTCTTAGTTACTTTATTTCTTGAGAAAACATCTCAAAAATGGTCTTTCTTCCAAATCGTTATTTGGATTGAATTTTGTTTTTGACACTAGTACTTAGTAACGGTATTTGATTTCAAAAACTTAAAGGACTAGTTGCAATAACACACCCTATATTATTCTCAAAAAAAAAATAACACGCCCTATATTTTTCCTTAAAAACATAATGTTCACCAAATTCAATTAATTCAGTTAGTCAATATTTGTCAACATTGTCCCTTGTATGGATGTCAAGGAGCTCGTGCTTCTTCTACCAGAGAAAGGGTTCGAAGGTTAACAAAAACATCAGACAGTTAGTTAATATTTAATAAATATAATGATTGACTAAATAATTAAGGGTAAAATAGTCATTTTGTATATATAAATGATCGTTTGTTTTTTTGTATGAAGACTGAATAATGTTGAAAGTTATTAAAGATTAAATAGTGACTAAAATCTGAATGACATGTTATTATTAAATTTTTTTTTATCTTTGGATGTACAATAATCCTGTTGGTTTTTAAAAGTTAAAATTGTATGAAAACTAGTAATATGATATTTAGACCATTTTACTATTAGTTGTTATGTAATTTCATTTAATATGATAGAAATATTTAGAGATAAATTATTTAACAAAAACTAAAACACTTTTATGTATATATTAATAATACTTTTTTATACAATATTAATGATACTTTTATTTATAATTAAAATATGATTAATTATTATAATAGATTAAATTAAATATATATATTTAAATAAAAATAAACAAAATAGTCTTAAGTTGAATTATTATTGCAACGAAAATTTAAATTGTAAAAAAATTTAAGGATGAGATGTTTAAGATTTTTAGTTGTCAACAATGTTGTTATAACATGAAAAGGAATTTATATAATGCAAAATTAGGATAAATTTGAAAATTTATTATTTTAAGGATGATAGATTTGGAATAATATATTCAAAAAGAGCAATACTACACTATCTAAAAATTTATCTAAATTTATTGTTCAAATGATGTGACAAGTTTATGTGTAATTATCATATCATTAATCCATCATTTCAAAATTAATGTGGTAACTACAAATTAATTTGTCACGTCATTTGACAAAATTTTTGGGAAATACAACATTATTCATTTAAAAAAATCGTTAAATGATTTGGTATTCATATAAAAGTCAGAAATTATAATTTTTTTCAGTGATTTTTGAGTAATTTTAAGTGGTTTGATTATTTAAAAAAGAAAAAAGCAAAAATAATTTAATGGATCTAATTCAGACCCACTAAGTGATAAGTGCTAAAAACAAACAACCTCTAATTGAAAGACTAACATAAAATAAAAGATTTTAGTGCAGATATTACCACCCACAGATTGATTTTCTCACCCAAATTATTAATATACCCATTGATTAAGTTTAATTTACAACACACCATCTCTTAGTAGAAGTGGTTAAATACTTTCACTGATTATAAGAAATTAAGGGTTCAAGTAACACCTTTGACTTAAAACACAATATGTAAATAGTTTTATATGAATTTAATTCATCTTCCCCTACCTCCCCCCATCCCATCCTCTCCCCCACCCTCCCAAAAAAATAAGAAAAAAATTAATTTACATATTAGTATAACCACCCAAAAATATGTCAACAATAACCATATACAAACAAAATAAATTAAATTCCTTCAAAACAAACCTTCCTATACAAACCAAATTAATTATATTCCTTAAAAATTAACTTTCTTATATGAAAAAAATTAATTAAATTATTTTAATACAAATTTTCTATCTTTAGTATCTATCTTTATTTCTATTAAACTTTAATTCTTAACCCTAACCCTAACTTTACACCTTATCAGAAGAAGAAGAAGCACCCATAGTTGAAGTTTAAAGCTAGCAAATTTGCCATCAAGAATAAAACTTTATTTTGTGTTTAGGTTAGCCTTCACTTTTTAGATGAATGAAAAATAGAAATTTGAAAAATAATAATAATAATAATGTTTTGCATCTTACAAGATTTAAAGGGTCATTTGATATATTTAAAGATTCATAAACCCCTTTTTTTTTAATAGATTTTCTTTAGAAACAATAATGGAATTTTTTTTGTTTTATTTTTAACTAAGAAAGGAAAAAGAAAATTGTTTGAAATTGTAAAAGTAAAACAAAAAAATTATTTTACTAATTTGTGTTTGTCTTTACTTGTAATTTTATTTGGAGATAATTTTATCATATAAATATATTCAGAAAAATGGGAGTTTAGAATTCAGAAAATTTTGTCAAGTTTGACTTAATTTCCTAATTGATGGGACTTGACTGATTTGATGAATATTCTTGTGTTTAATTGCCAAGAAATTATGATTATTTTCCTTGTAGATTTCTTAGGAATTATGAAAATATTTTCAAAGGAAATATGATGATTGGTTCAATCTTGTGCAATATTCTTTGAGTAAAATCTTCGTGTATTTTGGAATTATGTCTTGGTCAACTAATGTTTACAATTGCAGAATGATTCAAGCTATCAACTGGATTCGGTCAAGCAAGAATCTTGGATTTTAATAGTATCGCTCAATCCTAAAAAATAGGAAGTTGCCTTACTATTTTTCAGTCAATGATTTTTTCTGATTTTTTAGTAAACTTTGTTATCTATTTATTTATTTTAGGCAATTGAATTTTTGGTGTTTCCTTTTCAGAATTTTTGCTACACATTACTTGGATAAAAGGAGACCATGTTCGTTCATGGAAGATAACCAAGCTATAGAGAGTTTATGTAACAAAGTGAATGCTCGTAAAACTTAGAAAGCCTGTCCTCTAAGTTATTTTCTAGTCTTAGAAAGTTAGCTAACTAAGTCTAGGTTTGTTTTTAGATGTTTATTGGAATAATAAGTCATTGAGTCTTTGGGAGAAGACAAGTTTGCAGTGGTTGAAAGGGGTGCAAGCTGCTGTTAGTCACTGTAGCCAAAGGGAGTTTACTGTAACTTATTAGGTGGCCAAGTACACATCTTGTATCAATTCTAGGAGAGAGTCTTCTATCCAATAAATCAAGATTAGATTGTACTTTATTGAGGTTCACTCATAAATTGATCACACTGGGCAAGGCTTCGTGGACAAGGTGAAAACCAAACCACGTTAAAAATGTTTTTGTGTTCATTTTTATTCTTTTTGTTTTTATAATGTTGCAACATATAAATTGCATGTTATGATGTGATCGTTCTGTTACAACATTTATTACAGTGTTATAACATTTGTTAGTTTATCATAACATTTGTAAAAATTAGATACTATCCAATGAACAGGTTATTTTAATCATACTGCATGTCATATTAGTATGTCCTTAGAATATTTCTAGTTATAACTTAACATGATGTCTACTTATGTTTAATAATTGAAATCCATAAAGAACAAGAAGAATATGAATATCACATAAACCCTTGAACTTTATGTCTATCATAAATCTTTATGAATCAAATTCCTTTGATTAGTTCTTATGCAAATGATTGTTGTAAACTAAGAATATGTCCATTTGATGTACTGTTTATATTCTTACAACAAAAATCCTATAAACATGCTCCTAAGATGACCAACAAAAAAAAAACAACACAAATAAAATGCAATTAAACATAGAGACAATGATTTTGTCATCCAAAAATACTAAATTTCATTAATAAAATAAAAGAATCGAGTTCATGTGTAGGTCTTCAATTCAGCCTTAACTAAAAATAAATTCAACCACTCATGGCTTTAACAAAACACATGAATAAAAATAAAATGAAAGAAAGGTAGAGAAAGGAGAAAAAATCCACGTCCAGCTCTTTGCTTCAGTCGAAAAGCCAAGCAAAAGTCCCTCCATTCTGCAGAAAGTTGGCTATTTATAGTGCTCATATGCCTCATTTCTCGGTTTGATCAAAACTCTATATCCTCCTCTTTTTATTTGGATGAAACTTTGTTATCTCTATTATTGATCAAATCTTATCCTAATCCACTTGACTAATTGATTTGGGACATTATAATGCATAAGGAGTTGATTATGATTGCAAAAAGAAGAGTTTCGATTAATTTGAAACTGTCCCACAGCTATCAGGTCCGTCAAGTTTCATCGCCACCTATTATCGCCACTTATAACTTGGCTCCATCTCGTGACACTAGGTGGCAATACTCTGTGTCTCAAAATGGCCACCTTCAACTTTGTCCTTCATCACGATCCATCATGGCGATGGCTTTTGCCTGAGAATGGTGACCTATGATCGCAACCAACATCCAACCACAACAAGAAAAAGTAGTTTTTACAAGCTTTCAAAAATGCCGTAAATACCCTTTTATGACATTTATAAAAATGTCCTAACGAATGATACAGTAAAAGATTGACACTTATTAATGCATTCCACTAAATGTCGTAACCGATTATATTTACGAGAGCTAAAAAAAGTTGTATGATATGAATTATAAAACCAAACCGATGCTTCAAATGAATTATTTAATTTGAAAAAGTATTTAAATTGAACCAAAACAAAATAAAATTGAACCAAATCAAATATGACATTGCAATGATATCGATTGGAATATCCCAAACTACATAATATTTAGATATCATTTTATCAATTGTCATTTTACATAGACTACTAATACTTAAAATATCTAAGTAGTCAATTGCTAAACAATGAATTAATTAACATCAAATAAGTGAGAGAACTTTTAAAAAGTTATTGCCTTCTCTAAACCCCATTCAAGTCTCTTAGTAGCTTCCTCGAAATCTGTTCTTTGTCCAACTCCTCCTGGTTCCAAACCAAAACTCACTCTGTAGAAACATTAATAAGATACAAATTAGATACATTAAATATTCAAATCTGGATAGGCATAAGCTGACTACACAAAGTAATGTATCAAGAATAATGCTTATAAGATTGCCTAGAATTTATTTATTATTTTTGGCTAGGACCTTATACAAGATATTAAACTATATAAAGAAATTTGATACTCCACCAAACGGAATTGACAACGCCTACGTATTCAAATTACAAGAAGTAAATTTTAAATTGTTAGGTTTTAAAAAGAGTGAGAACTGAATAAGTCTATTAACAGTTTATACATCCTTTCTATAGCCAATGCAAAAGTCTGAAAACTCCTTAAAGCACATTGAAAACCATTTCTGAGAATAGACAAGTGATATCTTACCTTGGCAAGCAGAGTTTTTCCTGTTCTAGTTGCTCTCGTCAAAAGTATTCCCTGCAAAACACATATAAAACTCATATATATTATAATACTTGAGCAAATGATTACAGAATCTAAAACCCAATTTGACGATTGAGTTATTAAACCTCAGTATGGTATCAAAAAGGTTATTGTACCTTAGTTGGGAACACAAAATAATTTAACAAAAAAGGAAACTAGATTGTTTTTTTACTTTCATATAACAACAAAAAAACTAGGTGCAAAAAGAGCAGTGCAATAAAGTACTGGGAGCTGCTGCTTCTGTAGAGTGGTTATGGTGGCTAAGCCATTTTGAACAGGTCCTAAAATCTGCAAACTCTCTGTTACAACATTTACACTTCAAATTGAATTATAGTGAAAGCAAATAAATAGGTTGATGCTAATACAAGTACATAATAAATGAATAACAATTTTAAGCTCAAGTCCTTGTATACTAATGTCTATGAATCCAAAAGCCCTTCGAATAAATAGCATCAGGAAGCAACTTTCTGAAGATGGGCGCCTTTCTCCTTGCAGAACTCGTCATAAACCTCCTGGAACTCGTCATAAACTATATTATCACACATAAAAAACAACCAAAATTGCCAGTCTAATTTCTTCTTCTTTTTTACTATTTCTTTTGTTAAATAAAATATAAGCCAAAAATCAGCAAGATACTTGTCTTTCAACTCAATTGGCAGCCAACGACAATCCCAACCAGGCACATAATGAACTTTGTAATGATGCCATTATTGAATATTTAACAATACAGTTCAAAAGAGTGATCAAGAACACACAAAGCAGTGCTACAATACCTCAATTCGGAGCTGAATGAACTTTCTTTGAGCTGAATTTATAGCAGAACGTACTCGATACGAAGAGGTCTGCATCATACGAAGAGGTCTGAATGAAACACCAATGTTACTCAAGCTAAGAGCATGTAATCAAAATGAGGTAACTAACCTGATTTTGGATAATCTTTTCCAATTATGCACTTTGCTTCTTTTGAATGCTTAAAGGAGCAGTCCAGGTTCATAAATATATTCCTTTGGCATATCTGCTCATTAAAAGTTGGTCATATCTTATACAGCAACATACCCCCAGCCAAAAGAACATGATGAAGTAGGTAAACTTCAAAATGTACCTTCCAATATAGGCAAAAATTGCCTAGTGTAGTAATAGATGGATATAACAAACAGTGACAGCTGGATAAATCAAAGCAATTTGTGTCCTGACCTGATTGGTAGAATATAATAAAAACAAAATTCGCCATTAGCAAAAGCATTTCATGCATCCAAATGACTAAACTTATTTAATTTAATTATTTCTTGGGGTGGAGGGGGGGCAGGTTACGAAATGAGGCAGGCAAACACTTGCAAAATAACAACATGAGGCCTAAAATTACATGAAATCCTTAGACATGGCTTACATATCAATGAGCCCAAGCTAGCTATTTTAATATATTATATGTAGCTGTGTCCTCATGTTTAGAAAACATTGAGCCAACAAGACAAAAATTTTGATAAATATATCATATGTAACATCTCCCTTGAGAATCTCGCAGTTTTCAAACCCTACAATAATCATATTCCAAATTCAAACAAACATTTCTGCATATATATATATATATATATATAGTCACTAAATTTCACTCCACTCTCTTAATCAACATACAAAGCAGTGATTACTCTTTTAACATGAGCAGTGAAGGATGCAACTAAGAGAACATCAATCTTTAACATTTTCACTTAAATAGATATCCAACCAGCCACCCCACCCAATTCCTAAACAAAATGCTCTTTACAATTTCTAAATAGCATAAAAGGATCACCAATAAATAAATAAATAAATATATATATATATATATATATTACACTAACTTTTCACATGAAACTGGTTTCAACAGGCCCCTAGAAGTGTCCTACATCAAAATATCCCAAAGAATCCATTAAATTGCTGGAACAGGAAGGAATTATTGGGCAGCCATAAGATTAAAGGGGTTGTTCCTCTTAGCCAAAACAGAGGAATTTCCATTCAATAATTTAAAGTTGTTTAGCAAAATCCATGTAATAAGTTCAGAACCAAAAACCTGAATATAAACAAATCAATAAAATAAAAACAACAAACATGATACAACCAAAATCTCAAAGTAATCCATCAAGATATTAGCATGCATATGATCTAATAAAGAAGAATAAAAGCAAGGGACAAGTACTGACCACATATATCTCTGGCTTGAACTCAGTAGCAAGACATTCAATGGCAATATCATCTCCAAAAGCAGCAGCATGGCCTTGCCTATTCTCGTCGACCGACAACAAACCCTCCTCAGTATACTGTGAAGTGATGATATCATGTTCATCATCAGGTGAACCAAAGATTAACATGTATTTACAAGTTTCTGCATATATTCTTTGAAAACGCAAACATTGATTGAGACATCAAAACATGCATATAGTAGCTCAATCAACAAAAATAAAAGGCATATAGATACATCATTAGACAAAACAAAACTCACTCAAAAAACTAAAATTTAGACAATAACATCATGGTTAGCATCCTTATATTAGACAATTAATCGAATTCAAATCTCAATTAAAACATGAAATATAGAGCAAACCTGGAATCTTGACTCGTCCACTGATTGTGTAGCCATCACTAGACCTGAAAGAGAGAAAACCACAAATAACTGAGTCTAAATCACTATTTTCACAGTTTTTTGTCCGTTTAGTTACCGAGAAATTGAATTGAAGAAGTTGTAGAAATCGTACACGGGAGAAGCAGCGAGAGACAACGAGAGAAAAGAGAGGAGTAACTGCACTAATAGAGAGAGAACCTGATAGGATTTGATGGCGGCTGCTGCTGTGGCGGTGGCTACTGAGGCGGCGGCTGGTATTGGTACAGATTCGCCATCAATGGCGGCGGCGGCACGACTCCAGAGAGAGAGAGAGAAATATCTGAGTAAGTGAGTAAGAAACTCAAATCGTGAAGAAAAGGTGTGAGAGGAGTCACGATTATATATTTCCTTTTATATTTCTTTTATAAGGACAGAGGAGTCACGATATTTATTATATAACTTTGTCATTACAATATTTTAAAAATCTTGTAAATGGATATCAATAGTGACATTTTTAAAATCCTATAAAAATTTTCACTTTTTTATTTTTTTGCGACTTTTTTAAAGAAAATTTCGTAATTGTTATCAATTATGAGATTTTTAATAAAATGTCGCAAGTTGAATGTTGTAAAAAACTAAATTTCTTGTAGTGAACGGTTGTATCTCGTGATGCATTTTGATTTCCTTATGCTGAAACTGACTCCAAAAATCCTCCATTTTCATTCCTTTGTTCTCAAATCCTAAACCTAAACACCACATGCACAAAACGACATAAAAGATAGAATCAATTCCAAAGGAAAACATAACACAAATATTAGATAAAATGGGCACTAATTATAAATATTGATAATTGTCGACCCAACAGCATGTATCCACAACAGGGTGTGAATACTCTTTCATGGCCATATGCTCCATCTACACCAACTAAATCCTACAAAACAAAAATAAAAATGATGACAAATAAAAGCACAAAAATAATCTATACATTATATACACAAAATGCAATCACCCTATTAACAATTGTACAAGCAATACAATCACACTAAAACTCAACACGATAGCCGTATAACCTTCCCGGCAATGACGTCAAAAATTTTGATGCTGATTTTTGTGTTTTTAAACGCCTTAAATAATTAAATTTATTCACCATACACCCATTACAATATATTGGATGTAGGATCCTTCCACAAAGAGGTCGCACACTTTCTACATTGACTTTTAATGTGATAATTGCAAGAAAATTAAAAGAGACTTGTTGAATTGGAAAACAATTAAAATTACTAAAAACTAAGAAACAAGAATAACCACTGGCCAAGCAAATTCAAGAAACAATATCAATTGATAACCAATGTTGGGTCACCAATATTATGCAACTTTTGACAATTAAAGCCTCAACTCAGTTGTCTTAATTGCAATCTTAGCTGGCGAGAATACTCAAATTGGTCATAAGAGTACACTCACTTTAATTAGTACACAATCATGTACATTTAAATACCAACAAAAATCACAATTACAAATCAATAGTGAATCTATCTGTTCAGCCGTAGATAAACTCCAATCCCTAGTTAAACATATTTATTTTGGTCAATCCATGTATTCAATTAGAAAACCTATCAATTCATTAATAACTCAAATCACAAAATGGTTATATATGCTAACTAAGCTATTGCTCATTCGGGTTATTGACATGTAACAAGACGTCTCCCGTAAACATATAATAACCAATAAAAATATTCAATAAACATACAAATGAATAACAACTGAATTTCATATAAAAAATATTTAAAGTTTACATAACACCGATTCCTAACAAGCAAATCAGTTACACAAGATTAAATCAAGAAAACAACAAGATAATTAAACAAAAGAAGAAAACACCCATGAGCGCAATCGAATGGTCTTTCGATGATCTTTAATAGTCTCCTCGGTCAAGATTCTATATTCTTCCTAAATCCTTACTGAAAACTAACTCGAATCAATGGAAAACTGATGAAAATGTGTTCTGAGTGTTTCTTGAAGAGAGTGGAGGCTAGGGTTCTCTTCCTCCTCTCTTCTGGAGGTGCATGGCTTGGTTTATATAGGTATCAAACACTAAAAATGGCCAAAGATGGAATTATCCCTGAAACCCTCACGAAAACAAGTTTTTGACACGCGACGCTGCATGCGGTGCCATCTGCAAGCGGCAGCACAAGCTACAACTGATCACAGCAATTTGTTCTGATTTTTTGTTGCTTTCTATTGTGTGGCACCATACGTGGCGTTGTATGCAGGTGGAGCCACAAGTGGCACCCAGAACCAGAACGTTCCTTTTCGTCCAAACTGGTCTCAGATCAACCTGGTAACTTCTGAAATATGCTCGAACACTTCTAAACCACTTTAATTTGTATATAGAAAAAATGTCATTTCTCGTATGAACACCTAACGATAATAATGAACATGAAAACTCGCAAACGGTGTCAAAAACAACTAAATTCTCGATAATCAAACTAAATGAATAGGAATTAGGGGCCGTACAATAGGTACAAAAATATCTTTGTCAAAGACTCATATTAATGAGATGTGACAGTTGCAAGCGTTGGATAACAACTATCAACCACTAACACAGCTGGAAGAAAACAAAATGACTTAGCTTCCAGCATGACCAGAACGACCACTCGCATTAGCACTCGAGAGCTAATATTGTGACTAAAAATAGCACAGAGATACTTAAGGCCACATGCAACCTATAAACCCAAGAAGAATATAAGCCCATCAAGACAGAATGTTTATGAAAACCAAAACAGTTTGCCACGTCAACAGAGTATCTTGAAAGGGAAAAAAAAATAAAAAAAAACCTTAAGTAACAAGTGGCAAGGCAGCTCGAGATGGAAAGTTGGCAATAGAAGTAGCTCATGGTAGCTCGAAGGACAAGTTATTAAGAAACTTCCTTATTCCAACAGAATCCATAAAACAGGAAAAATACTTCAACTGGAAAATTTTTAGAATAGCAGTTTGATTTGGTATCTTTGTAATTAGTATAGACTGATGTAAAATAGGAAAGAAATATTAGCATTTCGTATATTTTAGTAAGTCAATTTTATATAAACAAGGAATCTTAACTCTATAAAAAGTGGTCCTTCATACATAAAAGAAAGGAAATCCAAACTTTGATTACATAGTTCGAAACCCTAATTCTCTCTCAAGTAATAATATAACCATGGACGAAGGCTTCAAACTTAAAACCAAACCACGTTAAAAATCTCATCTCGTCTTTTTTTTTCTTTCTTCTTTATTGCTTAGTCTCTATTTCGTAGCACCCCTTCAATCTCATTCAATTCACTCAATATACATTAAATCAGATGTTGGCTGATTTTATTGGTCAACAGAAATCATTAGTAAATTTTTGTAAAAAACATGATGGCCACAATTATTCAATCACATAGACAAAAGCTATACACATTCAATTATTTCAATTCCACTAATTTCCATTTTCTTATTCAAACAATTTGATCCTTTTTATCTAATGCTTTAAACGTTGTTTTTATAATTTAAATATCGTACTAATCACATAAAAGTGACATTTAATTTTAATTAAATCAATCAAAGCTGCATGCACTTAATTTAAACTAAAATAGCTCCTAAACTTCACTTTTCACCACTTCAATAGTGCACTTAAATCTTAGAACGAAATCTAACAAACCAGCAAGTATTAAATCACTTTAATATCATTCAACACTTCAGCCTTCAGGATATTTTTCAAAACATGTAGTCGAACTGTAATAAAAATTGCAAAAGATAACTTGTTAAAACTAATTTTTATGACAAACGAAAAACTATATCTTTCTTTTTTGTTGTCCCAAATCAATTCAGGTGCTATTAATCACCTTAAAAATTTGTTCCAAATGCACTACAACATACCAGTATGATATCGTAAAAACAAGGGTTTGACTACCTTACTCAATTATTAATCTTACTCATAAATTGTAGCCCTTTGATTGACTTTAATAACTACACTTACAACCAATTCAAAAACTACAATTTATGGATAAGATTAGTAATTAGGTAAAATAATCAAACCTTTATTTTTACGGTATCAGACTGGTAGTGTTTATTTTGTGAATAAATTTAATAATAACATCCATGTTTCATAATGATTAAATTCATGAATAGATTTGGTAGCTATCAATGCTAACATCGAGCCAACACTTTTGTATGTTTGCATTGATTGAAACATTGGTAATCTATTTATACAAAGTCATGTTCACACCATCCAAACATAGTCGATTCTATGTCACCAAGATTCCTAGTTAAACAAGTGATCTTATAAAAACTAGAATTATATCTTATCTAAAATCTTTTATTTTAAAATACATTCTTTGAGAAATCTTTTTGACTTTAGGCAAATTATAGTTTGAATTTAATTAAATTAAAAGGAATTAAATTTAGTCTATGTATAGAAATCCAAAATTGACTAGGAAACCGCTTCTTATTTAATTTCTATTTGGAAACCTTACCCATAAGGGTTCTAAAAGGATTCTTAATATAAAAGATTTTTTATTTCAGTAGTCAATAACATATGTGTACAAAGCAAAGTCTTATGGTGCATTTACTAGTAAGATTAGAGAATGAGGATGAGAAATGTATATGATTGTATATGTTTATTTACTTTAAATTAATCTGTAATGCTTGTAAAAAAAAAAAAAAAAATCCAAAATGAAAATGAAATGTATAGGTCCCACACAAATTTGGGGTTATGGAATGATATTGTCATTCCTTCCTCCCTTTTTAGGATTCTTATTCTCATTCCCTTTTAAATATTAAAAAGACTTTTATACCCCTATTTTTTTTTTAAAAAAAAAAAGAAAAACAAAATTGAAAATAAAAGAAGTGAGAAAAACCTATGTTATAGTTATCGATGGTAACATTAAATTATTATTAAAAAAATCATTATTATTATTAAAAAAATAGTTTAATAAGCATAATATTATTATATAAAAAAATATATTTCTTGATGACAAAAAAATACATAATTTTCTTAAAAAATGCTAAAGGAGTACATATTTTTAATCACAGGTATTTTTGTAACTTGTAAACAATCCATTCCAATTTTAAGTTAAAGTAAACATTTCAAAAGGAATATCGTTGATTCTGATAACAATTCTTGCAATTGAAGTAAACAATTTATTTTAATTCCAATACATTAAACTAATTTCAGGCCAATCCAATTCCAAATCATTCTAATTCTAAATCATTTTGATTACGTGTAAGTAAACATACCAATATAGCATACTGAGAACATACACACACATACGTGTGTGTGTGTGTTTGTGTGATCATGCATGTAAATGTGTGTGTGTGTATGAACATGAAATTGTGATCTAAGCATGAAGCAAAAGAAATGTTATTTTGTTTTTAGTAAACCGACCACAATTTAATTATAAGTGTTCTACTTGTTTTCTAATCCTGTTTTTCTATTTTAAATAATAAATATGCTTCTGGAAAACTAAGTTTAGTAAGAAGACAAAAATAAGGACTCTCTATCAATATTGACATAATGTTAACATTTTTATAAGAGAAGTTTAAGTTTGAGCGATGTAAGAGAAACAAAAAATAAAACAATCTTGATCATCCTTTATTTTTTTTGTTGATGTATCAATAGATTATTAAAAGCTTAAAAAAAATGATAGAGAATTCTTGTTTAGAAAACAAATTAAATTTGTAATTGAAGTTTTCAATTTACAAAAATTGATTATAAAATGATTTATCTTAAGAGTTTTATGTTGAAAAATATTTCCTAATAGTTATATATTAGTTAGGGAATACTTTTAAAGAATTGGACTTTAAATATATCCATATCCAACTACCCACACCTTCGACAAGGGTAAAATTAGAACTTTTAACTTCTTACCATCAAAGAAAGTACTAAACTACTTCTATTAAAAGATGATGTTATTTTCTTTAATATTTATAAAAGTTATATTTTCATTAAGTTGATGTATTACTTAAGTGTCTAAGCACGTTCCTACTGGCTTAGGACATCTTATTTCTCATCAAACTAAGCTAAGTTATTTATGGTGTTTTCACGTCACTTGGAGAAATCAAAACGATCCGGAATCAGAATGGCTTGAAATTGAAATGATGTATCGAAATCAGAATAAATTGTTTACTTTAGTTATAAAAATCAAAATCAGAATCAGTAGTATTCCTATTGAATTGTTTACTTTATTTTGAAATTTGAATGAATTAATTACAAGTTATAAAAATACTTTTAATTAAAATTATGAATTAATTACAATATGCAAAATAGTATTTAAGATATAGTATCGTATTTTAGTCATATAACTCGTCGTAATAGACTAAAAAAAATTAATTTTCTTAACAATATTATTGTAAACATATTGTGTATCTATTTTTTTTTTTTAAGAATATATTATGTATCTATATTATATATTAAGTCATGATTTTTTTTTTTCTTTTGATATAAAATGTTATCAAAATAGGTATTTTTTTTTTTAAAAAAAAAAGAATGGTATAAGAGACTTTTTATATTGAATTTGGAATAGAAATAAGATTCTTAAGTGGGATTGAGAGAATGAAATTCTCATTTCATAACCCAAAATTGATATGAGATCCATACTTTCATTCTCATTACAGAATGAATTTTAAGCATGTAAACACCATCAATTAATCTCATTCCTCATTCCTATTCCCTAATCCATGAAGTAAACACACTATTATTCTCTTTCATTTTCCATAAGGTTAACAGAATAATTATTAAATTAGGAGTACCACTTGACTGAACTTCCTTATTGAGCCTATAAATAGGTCTGTTAGGCTAAACACCATGCTAGGTGAAATTTGGATTAATTAATTGTTTTGTTGGGAATTCCGAATTAATTATAAATTGATGGTAACACCATTTGGATTATCAATTCTCTTGGAAAAACTAACCCTAGACCTTGATCAGCTGTTATTTAAATGAATTCATGCATGTAATATTCTCTCATTGATTCTATAGTCCGTTGACTGATTGACTTAATCTGGATTTTGATTTTCTTCTTCACACAACCCTATTTTCTTTTGTTAATTTAATTATTTTCTCAAGTTAGTTTTAGATTTTGCTAAATTAAAATTAATCATTAGATTTAATAATTCTCTGTGGTAACGACACTCGTGCTTGCTCGCTAAACTAGCCGCTATGATTTGCATATTTGCAAGTAGTGAATAATTTTAACTACATCAATTACCCAATAATTGTGGTAAATTTGAGTAATTTTACATGTTGATTCTCTTTGAAAATGAATTGTCATGTCATGAAATTAAAAAGAGTTTGACATCACATGATAAGCATTTGCCTATCACAGTGAATTACAATTCAAAACTATAAGTGAGTATAAAAAATGTATGGTTAATTTGCTTATGTATTTGCCTAAATATGGTTGATTTACTTCGGTATATATAATATATGGTTAATTTTAATTTTTTACTACACATCCATTCTTAATAAAATAGTTGAACACTTTCCTTAAACCTTAGCGATGGATAGAGATTAAATTTGTTTCCTTAAGCCTTGGTGATGGATAGAGATTAAGATTTCACCTTTGCTAAGCCAATTGCAAAGTGTAGTGTAACCTATCATGTCCTCTATAGTGGAAGTTGTATTCCAATTCGTGCTTACGATATTTAATCTTGTTAAACACCATATCCCCGATTCCATTGGTGTTAGATTTTTATTAAATAAATTATTCTTTATTTATTACATATCTATAAATACTTCCATATGCATGTAATTTTAAAGTCCCAACTACGGACGATGTCTTTCAATCTCCTCCACGCTCGGAAGCCGATGGCTTCCTAAAAACAAAGGATGCACCAATCTAGAGAGGCTGCCATCAAAATCATTTGAGCAAGGGAGGAGGCAATGCTTCCTACTATCCATCAAGGATGTTGCTGGCGATCTATTTCCGAAGAGGTTGTGCCTCCTCTATTGCAAACGAGGCCATGCCTCCGCAACATTAAGAAAAGAGGCAGAGCAACCTCATCTGCCAAGGCTGGTGCCTCCTCCTTAGAGAGATCAATCCTCTCCAACTGGTTCAGTGACTCTAGCCCTGGGGAACCTCAGAGATAAACCAAAGGGAGGATGCTCTGATTTTACTTTTTATTTTTAAATTAATCAACTAATTTTTTTTTTTTCTTTTTTGAACATATTACAATTACTGGAACCATTATGATGAATATTATGATACAATCTAAAACACAGACTCCTATTCAAGGGAAAAACTGCCCTTACCACCCGAAAGGGACTTAAGCGTAATTAGCCCACTCACACAGGAGAGCCAAGTGATAAATGCCCGCGTTGCTGCGGATGGTAACCAAACGTGTGCGGTGCACTCTTGTGGGGCATAGGTGTGATGTGCCAACCAAGCACAGCAACTTGGAGCAATTAATCAACTAATTTATTTAAATTTATTAATAAAACATTTAAATATATTTATAAATATAAAACTCAAAAATAATCATATTAGTCATTCCGATAATGTTTAAGGATCATATTAAACCTAAAAATAATCATATTAGTCACTCCGATAATGTTTAATACCAAACACCATGCCGTAACACAGTACTACTATGCTCCTGCAATACAAAACTATACAATAAAAATATTCGCAGTTTCTCATAAAGTAACAATCAACTTAGAAGCCACAAAAATTAAACAAACAAACTATGTAACTCTTAGAAATTCAAAAACAAGAAAACGAAAAATCAAGTATCGACTGTAAATGAAAGCATTTCTGTGATTGCATTTATATTTGTCAAATTTCAAGATCTAATTGCCAGTACCAAGACTGAAGACAAATAGCTTAATCAAACGGGGGCATGCAGGGGCGGACTGCATATAACACAAAAGAATATAACTGCTCTTCTAAATTATCAAATAACAGCTTATGATGGAAAATTGTGAAATTACATAATGTCAGCACTTATGATATACATGGCATGACTTATGCCTGTAAATTAACAATAAAAATTATTGTACAAACACCTAGACTACAAATGACCTATCTTATGATTGAGACTTAGAGAGAATCGAATGGATGTAAACGAGTTCTTTTATAACAAAAACTACAATGAGCTTTTTATCCAAAAATAAGTTAATAAAGCAGCCGTACCCTGATATATTAGCCTCAAAAACCAAAAGGGGATTTTCTCCTGCTTCCGCCTTCTCCATACTGTTCATTCCATTTCCTCAACTCATTCATGCTTGACGCATCGTAAGCAATAGATGGCCCAACCTAGACATCAGAATTACACATTAATACGACAGTCTTACATCTTCAAAGCTACCAACACTGTTGCGATAAAACAGAAAACATAACCAATAATGAAGGTGAATTTGGGAGTGTTTTTGTGGAAAGCGTTCAAGTGGAAGCACACTACAAACACATTTAAAATTTAATGACAGAGAACTTGTTAAGTGTTTTTTTAGAAAGAACCCCCAGTGCTTTTCTGAGCCAGGAAACACTTTCTTTAAAAGGTATTTCTTCTTTAAAAATGGCATTTCAAGTGTTGTTTACAACAAAACACTACAAAATTGACTCAAGCATTTTCGAACATGTCAAAATCAATCCCGAACAGTGACCTGAACTCATCCACCAATGTCATGCCTAAATATACATAGGCATGAACTCTGATTTCCAGTCTAATAAATATTTCAGCAGTTATATATATATATATATATATACACACACACACATATATATATGCATATTGTTTACACCGACTCCAAAGGATCTCATTCAGTCGGGATCAAAAGTTGAAAATAAATACAAGAGCATGCTGCACAAGACCATGAAACTCAGTTCAAGAATAAGTTGCACATGTCTAATACGAATCTACGATTGTAACCCTTACACAAAATTAGAATAAAAGCAATATAACTCAACAAAACGCTACCGTGGATTTCGACTGAATAAAATCCTCCACAGTAAGTGGCCTCAAAACCGGTGATAGATCATTTTTGACTCCCTGTACAAAAACGTGACTGAATATCAGAGCTTGACCAGAATGAATTAGCATAAAAATTGTAGATACAAAAATTAAATAAATAAAAATGAATTTTAATTTCAACAAATAATAAATAGATAAATAAACATGAATTTTGAGGCTGCAATAACTTGGGTTATAAGCACATCATGGTGCAAATTTAACAACCAGATGCAGGAGTTGGTCTAGCCCAACAGTGGCACCGCATGGCATTAGACATTTGGCTACCTATTCTCTCTAATTTGCTGCGGAATCCTGACTATAAACTGGCTATTGAGCCGACAAGATTCAAGGCAACAAATGTTTTGACCGGATATAAAGATGTTACTAAATTAGTGAACCAAAAGGTTCATCAGAGGAACCTTACAACCCCATAGAGAGACGGTAAAGCACATGGTATAATAAACTAACAGCATTTTCCACAGAACTTTTTTAATCAGAATTGCACCCACCACAAACAATTAACAAAGCTCTGACTACAGATCTGTCACACAAAACAATCACTATTGACTAGTTCTTTATTACAATGGTTATTTGTGATTAAATGAACAGAACAAACTAATTTGTATACCATGCTTTCTTTCTATATTTCTACAGCTTACTGATTGCACAACTCATAATTTCAATTTTTCCTAATTAAGCCAAATGTAAAGTGCGTCTATATGCAGAAACAACTTAAATATTTGAAGAAATTCTTCTTAAATTATATAAAGTAAGACAGATGCAAAGTACAAAGACAAACACCTGCTTTTCTTTCTCTAGAAGTTCTTGGACAGGTCTATATGCTGCAGCAATACAGAGGTTCTGAATAGCAAAAGCACATGAAGGTGTGAGTGTGAGATATAAAATAGACACATCAAATTGACTGTAAATGTCAGAGTACTACCTTCAAATCACTACCAGAATATCCCTCAGTTGTGTTTGCGAGTTCATGATATTGGAAATCAGGTTCTAAATTTTCTTGTGCAAGAAATATTTTTAAAATCTTCAAACGATTCTCAGCATCTGGCAGATCCACATATATCCTAACAACAGTCAATAAACTCTATAAGCAAACTAATAAAACTACATATATTAGTAGATAAGACACGTAAACTCAAGCATGCAGAAGCTAAGAAAAGGCTCCTGGTCCAAATGGTTTTAATTTAGATTTCTTTCATGCTTGTTGGGAGATTATTAAAGATGATTTGATGGATATTTTCTTAGAATTTTTTGAGAATGGGAATGTTAATAGAATCACCAATGCAACATATATTTGTCTCATTCCAAAAAAATCCAACTCTTTGAAGATTGGTGATTTTAGACCAATTAGTTTGGTCTCTAGTTTGTACAAAATTATTGTCAAAGTTCTTTCTCTTAGATTGAAAGAGATGTTGGACAATATTATCTCTAGTTGTCAATCTACTTTTGTTAAAGGTAGACAAATATTGGATGCCGTCTTGGTTGCTAATGAGGTGGTGGAGGAATTCAAAATGAAGAAAGGAGAAAGTGTTGTTTTTAAGATTGATTTTGAAAAAGCTTATGATCATAATGTTTGGGACTTTCTGAACTTCGTCTTGGAAGCAAAAGGTTTTGGGTTAAAGCGGAGAAATTGGATCATGGGTTGCTTAAAGTCTGCAAAATTTTCGATCATGATAAATGGGAGATCCAAGAGAAAATTTTCTGCCTCTAGAGGACTTAGGCAAGGTGATCCTCTTTCCCCTTTTTTGTTTATCCTTGTGGCGGATTGTATGGGAAAGATGATTGATAGAGCTAGGGAATGTCATCTGGTGGAAGGTTTTAGTGTTAGAAGAATATTATCGTCTCTCACCTGCAATTTATTGATGATACCATTTTTCTTTTCTTTCAACAATGAAGAGAATTTTGCTTCTTTGGTTACGGTGATTCGACTGTTTAGCTAGGTTTTTGGACTTAAGGTAAATTTGGCCAAGCACGTAGTGGCGGTTATTAATTATGATGATAGGAAGTTAGTTGACTTTGCCAACGCTTTTGGGTATGAGGTAGGGAGATGGCCGTTGAAATATTTAGGGTTGCCATTGGGAGATAATCCGAGATCTTTTAAGTCTTGTCCTCAACATAAAGGTGGTTTAGGAATTGGGAATATTGTGATGAAGAATTTGGCTTTGCTTGGCAAATGGTTATGGAGGTTTCATTTGGAACCTAATTCCTTGTAACATAAAGTAATTAAAAGTAAGTATAGAGTCTGAGGAAATGGTTGGGATTCCAATGTGGTTCTTAGAGGCTTTTGCCGATGTCTTTGTAAAGTTATTATGCAAGGTTTTCACGCTTTCTCAAGCAATTTGAGGTTTGTATTTGGAAACGATGCTCGAATCCGGTTTTGGGAGGATTGTTAGTTGGATTCTCAGCCTCTTTGCTTAAAGTTTCCAATATTGTACAAGCTCACATCTTCTCAAAATGTTTCAGTTTTAAGTAGATCCGATCGCTCTTCTAATCATAGAGGTTGTTGCTTCAATTTCAGGAGAAACTTGAATGATAGAGAGATTGAAGAATTTTCTTATCTTATTTCTTTGTTGGAGGGTGTTTCTTTCAATTCTGGATTGGACGATTGTAGGGTGTGGAGGTTAAGTTCCAATGGCATTTTTTCGCGCAAGTCCTTTTTTGAAAAGTTAGTCCAAGAGGACTCTTCCCAGATTTGATTTTGCTAACCTTATTTGGAAGTCAAAGGCTTCAAACAAAATCAAGTTTTTTGTTTGGCTTATGTCTCATGGGAAATTAAGTACTTGTGATGTTATCCAAAATAGATTTCCTAGTATTTGTCTTTTTCCTTTTTGGTGTGTCGTGCAACGGTTGGGGCAAAAACTTGAATCATCTCTTTTTTCATTATCCGGTGGTTGGCTTGTTATGGAACAAATTCTTCTCTTTAGTTGGTTTGAAATGGGCTACTCTTAAATCTTTATGCTCTTTTTTATTGGAAGAATTTAAAGTCTTAGGAGGAGGAAAGAAAGTTAGTATTTTTTGGTATTGTGAGGTTTTCGCTATTTTATAGGCTATTTGGGAGGAAAGAAACAGAAGAATCTTTGATGAAGTCAAAGAGGAGGAGAACCTTTTAAGGAATAAAGCGTATTATTTGGCTTCTCTTTAAGCATCTTCTAATGAAGATTTCAAAGATTTATCGTTATTTCTTATTATGCTAGATTGGAAAACCGCTATTTGTTGATTGTTTATTCCAATATTACTTTTACTTTTCGTTTTTTGTTTGTTTGTTTGTTAGTGGACTACTAGTTCATATTTATAATTTCATTCTTTTTATTAATAAAGTATTTGTTTCCTACAAAAAAACGCATGCAGAAGCTAAGGGAACTGATAACACAAAACAACCTGACATTTTTCTACAACACTTGTAGTAATAAAAATATTTTACACAGCAATATTACCTTCTTGGTAAGCGACGAATGACAGCATCATCAAGATCAAATGGCCTATTCGTGGCACCAAGGATGAGGATTCTTTGGCTCTCTTTTGACCTCAATCCATCCCATGCTGCCATGAACTCATTTCTCATTCTTCTAGTTGCCTCATGCTCAAAGGCACCACCACGAGCACCAAGCAAGCTATCGACCTATAGAAACAGTACAAGCTTTGTTATAGGCAGTATGCTAAGATAACAAAAGCATGAACATAACGTACTTAAGCGATGAATCCATTATTGGGTCATTGTACCACTGAAAGAAAGTATATATTCATCTATTTTGTGACTAACTCACCAAAGTCCTTAGGACAAAAATAGAACAATTTACAAAGTTATTTTACAGCCTTATTATCTCAACATAATTAACAGGCATGGAACAACGGAAGAGTGTGTACATGGACTTTACTTCATCACTTCTCTTTAGAACATTATTATCAATGTTTGTTACGAACACATTTTGAAAATGTCTAATTGTTTCTGTATATGCACATGAATAACTCCTAACAATGAAAATAATACATGATTGGCACACCGTTTGATTTCTTGGACTTCTAAATTAAGTTACCAAGTGGAGGGTGTGAGAATAAGAAAAACGTGTTCATCTAAAGATCTGGTGGACCATATGCTAATGGACATATCAATAAGGCAGTGGTTTCACAGAGGTCAGTAATTTGTCTGAACTATTTTCCTAAGCACAAAAATGTGGGGAATAGAAAATCTGTTTCTGGATCTAGTTACATTGTAGTGAGTTTGTAAAAGACTACATTCATTATCCAGCACAGCGTCCTCAATATCATACTAATACTAAAGCAACTCCAGCATACCATCCTCAATATCAAACTAAAGCAACTCCAGCATAGCATCCTCAATATCACACTAAGACGACTGTTTTGGTCAATGAAGGGTCCATCCAAATGCAAAGGACTGTTGTTTATTTCTCATTATGCTTGATTGGAAGGCTTTTGTTTATTGATTGAATTTTTTCTTATTGTATTTTGATTTTTGTTTTGATGGACTACCAGTTCACGTTTATACTTCGTTTCTCGTTTCCTATCAGGAAAAAGGACAAAAAAAAGGGTGCATAGGTCCTCAATTTGATGCCCAGAACACACAAACCTTGAGAGTTGTCCTTTTAAGATACACTAGGCTTTTTCTAAAAGGAACTTCTAACTAGGATTTTCCCTATTTTATCAAACTATTGATAGACAGAGAGAGAGAGAGAGAGAGAGAGAGTGAAAGCAAAATAAATATTTCCAAACTGGTAACCTCATGGAAACAATAAACTGAACTTTCCATATAAAAAAAGTGCCTTCTCCTTAGTATAATTTGCATTACTGTTCTCAGGATTTTCTTGAGAAATTTGAGAAACTAGGTTTAAATATATTCCAATGAACACAAGCTTAATATGCCACATTGTTACAGAGAATCATACCTCATCAACGAATATTATGACAGGGGCCAGCTTGCTGGCAAAAGAGAAGAGTGCCTTAGTAAGCTTTTCAGCATCACCAAACCACTGTATCGCCAACAAAAAATAAAATAAGTATCTTCATTTTATAGCAGAAACTTAACAACTATTCCATGACACAAATATTAGTATTTTCCAACTGCACTTATGTAATATTAACAAACAAGTTATCAACATTTATTTTGCCTCTTCAGCCCAACTAAAGCATACATTTCTTTCAAAAAAAAAATGTAAGCATATATCATAAACAAAGAAGCATGTGTTCCTACAACCATAAAACACGCAGCATGAACATAAGCAAGCTTAAATTTTTTATGTAAAAACTGGTCCACGAGGCACCATTCTTTCAACAAGCATTTCATAGAAGATTTCTTCATTTAAAAGTTCAGCAATTGGAGATGAAGGACCAGGAAGCTGAAACATGAGCTTTATGAAAAGCATGCCTTTCTGAATTTTGCTCAAATGGCAGAACTTTTGATTAACATAACACCAAATAAAAGGAGTGATGCTACAATCACTAAATATTCTCAAATTCTTGCCCAATGAGGCAAGGTGATTTGCAGTTGCCATGTAGATCATGGGATGATATGTAACTAATGCAGGAACTATGAATCACCTTGCCCAACATCTGTACACTAGACTTTGAATAAATGCTTGGGCAATGTAGAAATTATCATAAATAAAAATGAAAATAAAAATGCTTAAAAATGGAACATGTATAATAGAAAGATTTACGAAAGAGGAGAACATGAAATCCTATGGGAGAGAACAGACATTAAAAGTGGGTCCTGATCTTGCCATCCAAAATTTAAATTTTTACACCCAATTTTATGAACATGCCCACCTTTAAATTTAAAAATTTTGACATTTGTGATGAGCACCTGTAAATATCACCAATAACCTTTTGAAAATAAGTATTAATTTATATATAAATGAATTATCTACCCACCAAGATTATTAATACACCCAATAAATACACCATCCTCTTTGCCTTGATTGAATTTTTTCTTTTAACAGTCTTCTTGTTATAAATTTTTACAGACTAGTGTTTGAGTATATATTAAACTCAACAACTTTTTTCTAATTTTTTTTCCTTCTTAAAATTGTATCATTTTTAGTTTTTAGTTTTTTTTTTTTCCTTTTTCTGCTTTTCAGGTTAACTGAACACCAAGATGTCATGTGAGAATGAGCAAAAGTGATAGTGTGACATAAGTGTTGCAGCCTTACAACAAGTACATTAAGTGGAAACTAAATTACTCTACTGTGTTGGATAAACACAAACTAAAGCCATTTCAAGTTTGCCCTTTTCAGCAGGGATGTTAGATGCAGTGAAGGGCTGTACTTTGGGTTCACAAACTCAGCTGACTTCTCTGCATATTTTTCAAGTTTCACTGGTAACTATTTGAAAGATTTCACCAAGTTAAGATTTTCCGCCAGAGCTTCTGCATCCTTTCCCAAGCTTGTTATTACACAACACTGTAATACATGTTAGATGTCTAGTTGCGTTGCTAAGTAAACAACAAAGACTTACTAACAATCTGAACTTAGAAATTGAACAAGAGCAAAACCTCCTCAATGTGGACAACAGTGTAGTGTTTATATTGTCCTTACTAGTCATGTTATTTAAGGATATTTTTGTAAATAAAATTTTTAATAAAATATGGGTGTAGAAATCAAATTTTGGGTGATGATATCAACACCCATAAAAGATTTAACAATAGAGAATTAATAAAATTGCCATTCCTCATTTAGCTTCTATTCACTTCTATGTAACAAGTCCTAACACCTCCACTTGTATCATGTTCATTTATATGAAGCCCAAACTTTCTTTTGTTTTTGGGGTATGTCACTCAACTAGAAACTCCAAAGTGCGGTCTTTGATTTTGATACTGTTTGGGTAACCCAGTGACGCCTGTTTGACAACTTTGGTAAACTAGGAGCCTAAGAATGGAGAGTGGCTTCATTACATAAAAGTGGAGTTTTCAAGCAAAAGGAAAGATAATGCTCTTAAGTGCAAGAATTTTAGTCCATTAAGTTTTATATTATTTTTCTTGATCGTTTTTGTTTAAAAGTACTATTTTAATTTTTACTACTTCGTTTTTATAGCTTCTTCATGCCTTCAGCTTAAGATCATTAAAATTTATTGAACGTTTTCACTAGCAGACAACAGAGGTATGTCATTTTCGCAACCCAACCATCTTGCAGATACATTTTTGTCAAACCTCTGCTTACAAAGAGAAACAGAACTCATAACATGAAATAGAAGTGGAAAATGATTAATTAAATTAGCAAGGGTAGCTAGAGAATTGATTCAAGTCCTAGTAACTAGAAAAACATCACCATACCTTTGAAGTAAGAGTTGAACCAGTTATGCTGATAAAATTTGCACCTGCTTCTGTTGCAAGTGCCTTGGCAAGAAGGGTTTTCCCAGTTCCAGGAGGCCCAAAAAGTAGTATTCCTTTGCAAGGCTAAAAAACAATTTACAGAGTCATACACAGGAATGGCACAAAAAAAAAGATTCTACTTTTCATCAACACAGTTGAATAGACATATTTGTTAGTACCCTTAACAAATTGCCACGAGAAAATAGTTCTGGTCTCCTCATTGGAAGAATCACAAGTTCATTCAAAGCCTTCTTCACCTCCTCAAGAGCACCTATATCGTCAAATTTTACACCAATCTCACCAGAAGGTACCACTGCTGAAACAAAATTGGTCTCATATTCATCTTTTGCTAGGTTCTGTCAAACGTTATATCAGTCAGTGGTGACAAGAATATACAAGGCTTTCACCATCTGCATTGTATCAAAGAACAGAACGCAGAAATGCTTACCTTCAAATTCTGGGAGGGCTTTCGGGATAAAGTTTCTTGCTCCTTCAGTCTCAGAAGTGCAATTTCAAGGCTTCACATGGAAAGAACAGCAATCAACTTCAAGCGAATTAAAAATAATTAATAAGACAAATGTTAAGAATATTAAAATAATACCTTTCACGCGGCAGGTACAATCGCTCCCCTTTAATGGAAGGAAGCGAGCACGATGACAAGTAATGATTCTTTGCCCAGCCAAGAACTTTCTCAGCTTCTGCACATGATTAAGAAAGTGGTGAAACTATTATGCAACTGCATAAAGAATTCATCACTAATAACTAATTACTCGTGCAGCCAATTACCGAGGCAGAGGCCTCCAACAAACACAAAGTAAACAGCATATATTATTTCCAGAACTTAGAAAGAGTATTACATAGAACATATGAAACATAAAGTATATGTATGATGTGCGTTACAAAATCGTTGTAAATAAAAATGAAGAAGAAACATATATATTTCTTTATAAATGACAAAAATGGATGCCACAAAAAAAGATCTAAAAAAAAAAAAAAAAAAAAAAAAAAAAAAAAAGGGAAAAGAAAAAGTGTGAATTTAGTTGTACTTAGCAGAGACCCATACAGCAAGATACAGCTGCAATGCGGTCATCTCATAAAAATTATCCTGATATTTGTCTGGTAACTAGTCCAAGATCATAACAAACATCAGAAGAACATATCACTTTAGCCATCATGCCTTGAATTGAATTAGCATCATTCAACCTTCCCAACTTATTAATGACTAAATTAGTTAATTGAAGATTTTCTCCTTAAAGCTTCTTGCCACCTAAATTCCCTTTTTTTCTGCATCTCTACCCAAGCTAGAATTCAGAAAATGCCAGCAGGTAACATCTGCGTAAGACCTCCTTTATGTATATATTGAGATTTATATGTATGTGAATTTGTTCACTACTTAGCAACTTTTATATGCAAAAATGTAAGTCAAAAATACAAATAAAAACTAAGGAAAATGAATAACTGAAACACACGAATAGAAGCTCTTTTGGCAGCATGAGTCTAGAAAAAGAAAATTGAATATGTAAAATGGCGTTAAAATCGCCAAAAGCAAGCAAAGTCCAAGAGATCAATATTAACGTCCTATTTAATTCATCACAAAAACACTACTAGCCAGATTCATCAACAGATGCAACAAAAATGTTATAAAGAACATAGTCAATAAGTGACTTAACATTTTGCTCACAAATACTGAAAAATGGGGAAAACAATATCTGGTCATAATCCTGTTGCTAAGCACACCATATGGTTGAGTATATTGACCCAGAAATTTGAAAACCTCAAAGAATCTACAAGCAGAATTCAATTTTTGTCCACCCAGCATCACCACCGATGCAGCCTGACACCCCTCATTAATAAGTAAAATTTTGAACAGCAAAGACTAAAACTTCAGTATGAAATTCTTTTTATCAAGGAAAAAAGGAACCAGAATAATCGTTTACTATCTAATCAGGGTGTTCACATATTTAAATACGTGCTACAGTTTTCAGTATCTTACTCTGCTTAGTCAGTATCACACCATCAGTTTTTACATGCAACAGGTCCAAACATGACATTTCATGTTCCTCAAGAACCTGCAAGAACAATTACATCCACAGTAATTTCAAAGATCAAAGAACTTCAAAACAATTTTATAAGCAATCCCTATCACCAGAATTGATGAATTTTTCACTATATATTTTATCAGAAAGTTTCAGAAACACCCTTCAAATTTAGATAAAACCCCATATAGAAGGTTTTAATACACAATTACGTGTTTTTTAATTAAAGTTTGAAACTATAAGGTGAGTTAAGTAACAATGAGAGGTTTTCATTTAAATTCAAAACTAGAGGATTTTTAGAAAAGGGGGCAAACCTCAGAGGTGGGTTTGCCATTTTCCCTTATATTATATATGTGAAATGTACCTAGAAAAGAAATTTAAATCTAATGTTATACCTTATATAATTCATTTATATTGCTCCTGTATATCACAATTTTTCTGTCCTCTTCAACCTGCTTATTAAATGTCCTAAGTAGATCTTCCTCCTGCACAAGAGGGGAAACCATATTATGTCAAAACCTTTCTATTTAAAAACATTTAATAAATATTAAGACATTGTTAAGAGAGGCATTACCCTGGGTGGATGAATACTTAAGACATTAGTGAAGAGCTTATACATTTCATTATCATCAGATCTCTTAGTTCCCTTAAGTCCCTCAGTAAGACGCTTCAGAGGAAGAGGCTGAAAAATAAAAATGATCTAAAATCAATGTGCACTATAAACAATAAAAATAATAATGATAAGCCTGCCATTAACATCTACATTCACAAATGATAACAACTAGCCAGCATGAAAACCTAAAAATAATGAAATATGATTAGTCTGCTAATGGGCAATCAATTGAAAGGACAAATTCTGTAAATGTTGCCACCACTCCTATTGAACTACAGCCTACAGTCAACTTCCCTTTAAAAAACTTAAACAGCCAACTAAGGACAGCTAACACGAAACACCAAGTTTGAATTATTTCAAGATAATATTCACAACAATGAAGCACTGAATCATGGCCTTAGTGTGATAATGTCCACATTAGTTTCACATATCATGTAAATAAACAGAGTTTGAGTACCATACTTGGAAGAAAGACAAACAATTAAACAGTCATATGAACCTTATAACGACATTAACTCAACTGAGGCCACATTACCACAGAAACAAGCCTTACAACTAAAGAATATATTACTTCATTGCTAATGAACATCTAATATCCAGCCTCTACTTTCACAATTAAACAATTAGTGAGATGATTTTCTAGACCAGACAATACGTCTCATATAAGTGAGCAATACCTCATGAATTACATCTGATGTTCCCAGTTTAATAACGACAAACATCACGGTATAACAAAAAGCAAGTGTAAATACAATATGATAATTAATTATCCTTCCATTGCAAAAAAGTCTCTAACAATTCACTTGTTTACAACTTTGAACTCCTCTCTAACAACATTCAACAGTTCCCTTAATCTCCCATTGTTCTTCTTATGAGCCAAAAAATCAACATACCTAGAGATGTGAGAGTGGAAAAATCTAATAAGAAGGATTTGACATGAAACATTGAAATATATTTGCAGATCAATGCCAAAAAACCGAGGTAACAGCTTTAACACAAAACCCTGCTTCAGATTTGAACAAGTATCTCTACAAAACTTGATTTTATACACAAACCAGTAAGTTTAAAGATTCAATTGGTAATCAAGAGCACAACTAAATGCCATTGCCTTCCAATGAAAAAATACTTCAGCACTTTAATTAAAAATCAGAATACTGGCATATTATTTCAATTCCTATTGAGCCACTTGCCGAAGAAAGGAAATAGCAACATATTATAAAATAATTAAGCTTTAAATTGTCATGAACCTCTCAAAGACTTATCCAAATGAAGGAATTATATGACCACACAAGCACTGAGATTCAGAAACAGTTAAAACCATAATAACAAGTTGTTAGAAACCATAATAGGGATTAAGGCACATTCCTCAAACTATTAAAAGTCAGCTTTCACAAGCTACTACCAACCTCCACAAAACTTCAAAACTAATTAAACAAAGTGTGAACAAGAACAAAAAAAAAAAATGCAAAGGATAGCAAATGAAGAGCCAAGAACATATTGTATCTGAATAGAAGAGGTTCAGTCAAACAAAAGAAATTTTCAACATTTCTGGAAAAATTACCAGCTTTCCAAGGCGACCAAAATTCGGCAGTATCATTGTCTGTTGACCATCATATTAACAGAAGCAAAAAGAAATTGTTAATAGAAAATTATAGGATAAAATTAAGTGAATGCAGTGGACATAAAATTTTTGTCCATGAGCATTTATTACTGGATATCACACCAGTGAAAGCTTACAAATTTCTCTTTCTCCCTTGAACCAGTTTCACCTTTGTTTTGCCCACAAATCAAAACAACTGGGCCTGATAATTGGTCAAACATTTCTTGCACCTTACAGACAAACTCCTTACGTTTAGACCTGGGAACTGCTCTGGACAACCATTGGGAAGAGTCCGGAAAATAGACAATGAGAGGTTGCATGGAATGCAAGACCTGTAAATAAAACAAAATCATACATCAAGACTCCAGAGAGTTGTGATATGATGGAGTAGACTATAAAAGAAGCATGGGTAGGAGGCAAAAGAAGAGTCGATGACATAGAACTGCGATTCATACTGCATACAGAACTGTAAAGAACAAGTTTATACAATAAAAGTACCTCACACAATGCCTCCATTGCAATATAGCAATCCTCTGCCTGTGTATCAAGATCATGCTCAATGTCCTTAACTATAAATGAACAAAACTTCTCAATTAGCTTACATCTAAATGAACAAAATTAGAATTTTAACACTCAAAATAGATTTATCAATACTGAATGACATGAACAGCAAAAAAAATGTTTCTAGTAGTAGAAACTTTTCTTTTAATCAGAAGATTGAGCATGAAAAACATGCACAAAAATATGTTATTACATTAATTCAAAATATTAAACGAAAAATAAAAATCAAACATAAAACTTTTTTGTCGACCTGATAACATCTATTAGTTTGTCAAATCTTGATAATAAATGCAAGATATCATTCGTATATTAAAATTAAATTTGTAAATGATAATTTTTTCTGGAAAAATTATTGAGAGCGATTTTAAGAATTGTATTAACATGTGCCGTGAAGAGTTGAAAATGTATATAATAAGTTCATATTTATCTTATTAAGACACGGGTGAATGTGTATTGATGTATTGAAAGAATAAAATCCAAAAATGTAGCTAAGTTCTTAAATCCTTAATGTGTGCCCTCAAGTGATTAAGAGGATAACTAAGTTATTAACTTATTATCTTGAGAGAGAAAAAATAATAAACTAAGTGCCCCCTCAACATAAATTTTTAGGTCCGCCACTACTTGAGAATTGTTGTCTTCAATCCCAAACTAGAAAGTCAACCTAAAATCAACATATCGAAGTGCCCCCATAACATAAATTTCTAGGTTCATCACTAGTTGAGAATTCTTGTCTTTAATTCCAAACTGGAAAGTCAACCTAAAATCAAAATATCATCACCAAAGTCAGAGGTTCTTTCACACTTAAAACCCATTGTTTTTACTAACGAACCATTTTAAACCATTCGTCCATTCCAATTGAAAATATGATCTAGAGTTACGTCTAATGGTTTTTTAATGTAAAAGAGAGTTTTTCCTTTAGTTCATACTTCATAAGGGTATTTACATCTTTTTGCATTAAATAGACTAGATTTAAAAGAACTAATAAAGGGGTTATTTTTAACACAACGCTCCCAGAAGGACTATTCTTCAATAGAGCCATAATATAATTCCTTACTAAATTAGAACATTACCATCTATCCAATAAATGGGTGGTTTAGCAAGCTGCCCAGTCACTTTATCATCCTTCTCTCCTTTATTCACTTTATTGTCACCAGCTATATCCAAAATAACAGCAACTCGATCTCCATTCACCTCATACACCTCGCCACGTTGCCCATTGGATAAAGGCCTACAAAAACATAAAATTTGATGAAAATATTACTCGAAGATCATGTTAAGGAAGGATGCACTTAAATTAAAGCATTGAAAATCATTCAAAAGCTTGAACATTTAGTGTTTTGAAAACCTCTTCTTGTTATATCAAAGATTAAATCCCTAAGTTGACTGCACAATCACTGAAGATTAAACGCAAGGATATAAACATCGGTTAGTGATTAAAAGAATTTTAGGGGATTGAATATACCAGAAGCTTACTAAATATATAACATTGGTAAGTGATTAAAAGAATTTTTGGGGATTAAATATACCAGAAGTTTACTAAATATAAAACAAAATCCAATAAATTTAAAAAGAAACAGAATAATGATAATTATTATCAATTATTGGCCAAGAAATATATCAATAGGTGAACATGAACATAAGTCAGTCAAGCAAGAAAAGTGCACAACTTGGCAACTTAATACTTCATTATATTATGTTTCTATTACCAAATCAAGCTGATAGTATAAAATCTTCATCAAAGTATAACTATGTACTTATTCCTGAGCCATCACTGTCTTCACCTATTCTTTCATTCGATGTGGCAAGAACACGCACTGTTACTATGAATGTTATAACAGATTTTCTAACATCTTACAGTGAAAGAACATAGCACCATCATTTATGTTCCCATAGTATTAAAATAGAGATATAACATTAACTGAGACAGTCCAATGACCTGCAGATGGTGCCCATATCATGCCACACCAAATCTAGCATGTAACACCACTACCAGAGTTATTATCCAGTACCATACACAATATATATTGCCAATCATTAACAACTCCACCAGCATCACTCACATTACTAACCAGATTTATGGCTTGGGATGATAGCTGCCACTCGGCAAATATAGTCAAGTAACAATGTAAATTAACCACTTGTGCCCTGATACTCACTAAACACATTGCTTGGTTTTCGTAGGATGTGTACAACACGATGCTAGAAATTACAAAGAGGCAATAAGTACCAATTTCTTCTGGTACATATCATTCATTTTATGGGAAAAGCATTTAAAACTTATTATCAGTTTTAAACTTTGATCAAGTACATGGATACCAATACTTACACGTGACCAAGTACACATCTTTAACTATTACCTAGTATGTCATAAAGGTAACTACAATCTTCCAAAAACTAAAAATTACAGAAAGATGCTATACGTTTGGCCAGAGCGCAGAGAAAGCTTCTGCAGCTTGCTGCTGTTCAATTGAACTGTGAAGGTTTATTTCAAAACAAGTTTAGAAAAACACTAATAAGAACGTCTTGGATAAGCAGATTAAAAGACAAAGTAGAAGGTGCTAGAGGCTCAATGGGGACATATCCACTCCAAATGAAAGTTAGTGAAACAACAAAACAATTAATATTACAAATGGTTACCAGGCAGTGGATTTTAGACTCTTAAAGATGACAATGTGCTGAAAACCTAAGACCAGTACACAGATTTAAAAGAATATAACTTCAACAAATTAAGTTCGCTGAAAAAGGATGAGAATCAACTTTTGACGTATCAAAAGAGCAAGGGTCAAAAAAAAAGCATTTTTGGTTAGAAAAGTATATAAACTCATCCACCAAGAAAGAAAAAATTGCACCATTAAACAATTGACTAAAGCTACAAAAAAACAAGGAACCAATTTTTATCTGTAAAAGGAAATCGAAGCACCAAGACATGTAGTAACAAGACAATACCAAGATGACAGGCACTTATAAGTTTTCCTACCCTACCACTAGGACGACTTACCAACCCACCTGCCAGGAATAACGGTATAAGCAATTTTCGGACCATCAGATGTCATTATCATCCCCAAATTGATCCTGTGATGCATTATATAAGTCAATATATAGCATGACTAATTCGTCAAAGTTCACAGGTGGATGAGTTTATGATAAAAGGTCCATAAAAGAGTTAAAAAATGAAAAAAGACATAAAGCGACCCTTGTAGCAGCAAGCTTGTCCATCGTCACAATGTGTTTAGAATACATCCAATTGCTAGTTAATCTACATTCCAACATCAACAAAAATTTCTAGAGTCCTACATGTAAACAATGATCTATTCTTCTGAAAGGGAAAAAATCAAATAAATTTATATAAATATAGTTGTATAAAAAAATCCTAATGACCAGACAGAACCAAAAAAAAAAAAAAAAAAAATCTAAAATAATGCTGTATGATGTAAGATTAGAATACATCAGCAAACATCTGACTCATGTGGACACCGAGCAATAAAATTTTTTGCCCTCAACAAGAAAACTGAATCACCAACTTGTAATAGATGAAGGTATAACTAGAAGTAGGTAAAAGCTTTTCTCCATTGATCTAAATTAAGGCATACAAAGTCATAGAATTGAAAAATAATCTGCATGAACAATGATAAGTTAAAAGTGAAACCACATATGCATCCAAAATTGAATACTTTTGAATTTTAAACAACCATGCTCTTATAACTGCCATATGCCCTTAGAGATTTTGTGTCCTCTCAACAAGGCGACAAACTTCTAATTACATAAATAATGTGCACTTTCATGGTTCACACCACAAACACGGTGGTGTCATAAAGTAAAACCCTACATCACACTTAAATTCTTAGAGTACTTCATATACATTGAAAGATTGTTGTAAACAGACATTTGAAAAAGAAGAAATTGAAAAAGGTAATTTCGCTTCTGAGCAGCAGGCACTATTAAAGAAGACAGAACAACACCCCATAAACAATTCAACCTAATTCCTATAGCAAAATTATTTATGTTTAATACTTTTTAAGATATATGTACTTTCAAATTATTTACTAGAAGGTATCAGGAATTCAACCTTGTAATACTCTAAATTTATCTTTTTTCTTTTTCTACTGTTACTATCACTTTTCATTTATGGAAAACATGTGGAAACCAAAACATAATCTGTCACAATTTCCCTACAAGGTTTGACCTGTGTGAAGATGTGAACCAATTATTAGGTTAATGTCATTCAACATAAATACACTCAGCTCTCCACCACAACCTTCTTGTTTCCTGATGGATCCCATACATTCAGTGGGTTTTCATGACCCAAGAAATTGGATATCTCCTAATCATAACCACAATGTTCCAGCAAACCAAATAAAAAACAGGTTGGTATAAACAGTAGCATAGCACACCCTGGACTGAAAGGAAAGATATTGCAGCCCCACAATACATAACTAGAATTAAAGTTTAATATATACTGAAACTAGTACAACCATGAGGTGCGAATCTTGCACAAACTGGTTGTTTTCTGATAAAGGATATCTCTCATCTACATGAACAAACACTACCAAGCCAAATAATATATTATAGGATTCTATTTGCCTGTTTTTTTCTCTTCCTGCTTTCATGGTTGATCTTGTGCACTTGTATTACATAAGCTTCCTAGATCTATCATAACACATCAATCACAACATGCATATCCAATTTTTACAGCATATGCAGAAACTAACTCGCATCATTTTGAAGATATCAGTAATTGCATTTGTTCCTCATACCATCTCCAACTTCCAACTCAAATGCAATAGAAACTGCAATTCAGTAAACTAATTGGGTTCGCAACAAGCATGCTATTCTTTTGAATTTTCTGAATAACCTCCCAAAATAACAATACACAAAAGGTTCGGTCAATTCCAAATCAGAGATCCAGTGTCCGTACAGCTCCTCAAAGTAAATGCCAACACACTATATCTTAAATACGCAAGATTGTACACAAAAATTAATTTACTACCTGTTGTCAGCTTCAATGTTTACGGAGGGCCCAACATATTTTACTCGATCCCCTACAAAGATATTACAAAGAACAAATTAACTACATATATAAAGTTTGAAACATAGAAGTTTACAGTAAATTAATTGCATTCACATACATGCATACAGCAAGATATGTCAAATCCAAAGCAAACCCACCATGAGCAAGTGCTGTTGAACATGATCTAAAACATACAGCCAGTTCCAACAGAACCAAGATACTACAAACACAAAAGAAACACTTTCACTGCCACAACAACTCCACTTTTATATTGCCACTAACTAGGAGGGTGCGGCAAAAGCCATTAAAAAACCATTAACCAAATCAAAATGAACCCGACCAACCAGATTCAATTTTTTATTTAGTCTTTTGGGTCCAAATTATAGTTCCCTCAAAAAATTTTGCTTGTACCTTAAAATTGCAAACAGAACCAACAATCAGACAAAATTACTAATACCTTATGCCTTGTTTAGTATGTTGTATTAGATTGAAATTTGAATTGGGTAAGATTGGATTGGATAGGATAGGAATGGATTGTATTGAATATAGTATTATCATGAGTTTGGTGTGTTGAAATTAATTTATTGCTGTAGTTGGTTAAACTAGGTGAATAAAGAGGTTATTGGTAGATTGGTACCTAATCTCAATTGTTAATTTAGCTAAGATTTATCCTATAGTTTAGATAGGTTAGAGATGATTCCTTGTTTCAAGAAGATAGAAATTAGCTGCCATTCTAATGTATAAATCTACCAACTTCTCATTGTAGAATGTTAAGGAAATAAAATCAGGAATTACTTCTCTCAAAATCTTAATGGTGCAACAGGGGATTGACTAGAATAGATCTGGAAATACTGAATTAAATTAGCTTCTGCATTAAATATAAATATTTTAAAAAAATTATTAAAATATTTTTGAAAAAAAAAAACAATTATAATTACTTCTAATAAAAACTATTTACAACTTTTTTAAATAAATAAATTATTTTATAAAGTCTCTTTTGATTCCTCAAAATAAAATAAAATAAAATAAACTAAAATAAAGAAGAAGAAGAAAATCATAACCAACATTCGTGGGTTATATTGAAACACATCAGTATGATGGGTTTCAATTACTGATGTGTTTCAAATTCAACATAACCACAAAGATGGATTTGAGTTCAAATGCAGTGTTTAAGTCCAATATCCCCCTCAATACAGTGAAGAGAAAAACGCCAGGCTATAGTCCATCTAAGGAAGAATGAAAACATGACCAAGTTATTTTTCAAAGATCTCTTCACCAATTGAAATAAATAATAATAATAATTATTATTATTATAAAATAAAGATCCCCTTCTACAGAGCTACAATGTGGATGAACACTAAATCTAGAAACTAAGAGGTCCACTTAAAAGAAAAAGGACAAAATCTAGTCTTGAAACTCATTAAACAATTTTTTTGATATTTGTCATTTGAAAGGCAGAAATGAAGAAAAGCAAAAACGGCAATAATACATCAATTTTCTTAAGTTACCTTTTTTTAGCGGTTGCTTAGATTTATCAGAAGGATCGGCGGCCTCAGACTTCAAGGACTTGAGGAACTCCCAACTTCTCCGGCAAACCTCTGCTCCAAAAGTCAAGATCAGAATTATAATTAAACATCTTAGAGACCTAAATTTTCCTCCATAATAAAAATGATCAGAGAGAAACCAACTTGAGATGTGTGAAGTTAAACATCTCACAAATTACAAAAATCAGATCAACATACAGAAATAAACACTCAAAGCACCTTCAACTTACAAAACTCCTGCATCTTTAGCACCAAGAACAGTTTCAAGATAGACTTGGCTTGATCTATAGCTTTTTATTAACACAATGAAGCTACAAAACTTCTAAAGAATCCAAGTCCAATCTAAGATCAACATTCAGTTGTACATGATGCCACTATAAAATATCAATATGTGCTCCTAAACATTACCCCAAATTTCCAAGATACAAACACTGGACCTAAATGATTGTCATGTTTTGGGACATGTGATGTCAGACAGATATTAATAAAAACATTCCCCATGTTCAAGTCAAGTCAAAACGAATCATGGATTAGAAAGAGAGGAGAAGACAAAAGGATGGAGAGCAGGCATCCAGGGAGTGACAGTCAGAATGATATCTCATTCATCAAAACTTTTTCCTTGATGTTTCTAAGTAATGTATGTACATACTTTAACAAGCAATGACAAATACAAACATGCGACATTTGAATAAATCCTTCAAGCAGTTCTTGTAGATCAGCCTTCTCAATGATCTTAGACAATCAGAGCATACACTAGAGAGTTCACAAGTATATTCTATCAATCATGATTTACAACCAGACTCTCCAAAGTATACCTAACCATATGGCCTTATAAATCACATGTGAAATCTGTTGAATAAGAAAATAAGACCTAAGTGAGTGTCTGACTATCTGCATAGAGGCACTAGTTGTTCCATCTTGCAATTTTTATCATATGTGACACAATTTTTCCATAAAGTTAGTACAACAATTGAAAATAAAAACCATATCATAATGGCAGTAAGAAAAAATTCACTATTCTTTAATTCTTGAATAAAAAAACTTAAAGATGAAGAGAATTGTCTCACTGAATTGGCAAATTGTAACATAATATTCACCAAAAAGATCTTTAAAGTATAAGATCACAAAAAGAACAATCAGCATCCAAGATCTAGTTCTGTTTACGACCATCTATGTGAGAGCATAACTGAGATTTTTGTGCATGTGATTATTTCATTAGAAACTGATTAATCCATCAGTTGTATCTAACTAAAGAGATATGAAATTGCAGTGCATGAGGCATAAGCCCTAAGCTTCCAATGATAAATCAAAATGAACATATTCAAGTCACATTCTATGCTCCGAGTAGAATAAGAACTCAAACAAATAATCCCATATTCAATCAAAATAATCACAGCCATTTGTCCTATAAATCCCTTACTCTCTATGAAAAGCCATACCTTCTCAAATTCTTCAAGGTTGTAGGGAACAAGCTTCTTAAGGGCTTCTACAGCAGTAGCCTCCATATCAACTTCGTCATCATCACTGCCATCTGTTCTTGCCTCATTACTGCTTGTCCATTCTTCATTACTTGCATCATTCCCATCCTCAACCTCTGACTCAGAAGTACATTCCTCTGATTCCAAGTTATCCTCATCTGACTCGCCATCTGATGAGCAATCATCAACCAAATCCTGCACCAAAACAGGAAATGACCAAATTTGACCTTTGAGCATCATAAGTTAAAAGGACAAAAAGACCATTTTAACATATCTAAAGTATTCAAATCTTACATAAGGAGCAAGGATACTGCTGTCTAGCACCAGCAGGGGGACCTGTAAATCTTGAGCAAGGGCTCTAACTAATCTCTCTCGATAAAGTTCAGTGCCTATGGATAGCATCATCCAATTAACTCAAAAAGTAAGCATTGTAATTCAAAAGCACAAGTATGGACATGCATGATTATAATTGGACAGGTCAGTGACCCACCTGGGACACTTTGAAGCAATATCTCCCACTTGAAGATGCCAACCGAGCACCATAAGTAGCAGTGAACTTGTTGTGTTTCAAATGGGAAGCAGTACATTCGATGAGAAGATTTTTCGAGTGTTCGCTATTAAAGAAAATAAATAAACAAAAGAATAAATTAAAATTAGCTTGATATCCTAAATTCCAATATATATAAATATATGAGAAATAACAGTGACTGATTATTACTGAATGTAGTATGGAAATGTCTCCCAAGAAATGTTTATTTTCTCCCACGGAACAATCCTCCTTAAAAATTCGTTTTTAAACTTTTCACGTCTAGTCAAAAAAGGCGATTCCCCCTTTTTTACTCTCCATAGAGAGTTTCTCATTATGTAGCCATTCCTTCTGTTCTTGTTCTCCAAGTTGAGCATGTGCATTGCAGTGCCTCACATCTTCCCTAACCTTTTCACGCCGAATTTTCCCCTTATCTCCCTTATTATCAATGTTCGGTTTATGACTATTCTCACTTGCATTCCTTCCATCGCCTTCAGAACTGTATGCTCGTAACTGAATACTGTTCAAACACAAACTAGACCTCACTTGCGAAGCTGTATAACTACTACTACATCCAGAGGCAACACCCCCCCGAGAAGCGAACGAATACGAAAAGTATCTTTTAATCGAACAATCATGCAATGAGTGGTTTCCCAATGATGAAGATCGAGAACGAGCATGATCCGAGCAGTTTGGCCTAAACAAATATTATTCGGCCGAAACACAGAACCCCATCTCTGATTCCCACCCTTTATTCTCCTTGCATACATTGCAACTTCTTGTTATTCAAAACTCCCAACACTGCAGAGTTTGGATATGTTATTATTAAACTTGCATATAATTATAACAAAATAACACCTAAAGACAAAATTCTTCAAATCAGTGGTTCTGGTTTTTTGATACTAAAATTGTTAAATGGCCAACGCAAAGTCATTTTTAAGTAATACACACAGCATATTAAAATGCCTAAACAAAGTCCAACAATCAATGAATCATCAAAGACCTCTAAGAAGAAGCAATAAACATTGATGTAGAGATGGAAAAACACAAGAACAAGTAAGAAAGAGGAGAGAACGGGAAACCACCTTGTTTCTTTGTTTGATAACTCGAAGTCAAGTCAAGGCGTGATAAGCTCCATATGAGGAGACAGCGAAAGAAAGCGCGAGAAAAGCGTAGCGTGAGAGAGAGAGAGAGAGAGAGAGAGAGAGAAAAGATTTGGTGGGCAACAATAGAGTTAGGAGATTAGGAGGCGATAGTTGAGTCTGCAGTGCTGCTGCAAAGTGCAAAACTGCAAGATTCGTGTAGGTTTCTACATTTGTTGGCCTCTCATCCTTTAAATTTTGCATTTACCGATTGGACTCTTAAGGCCCCTGTGTCTCTTCAAGGCCCAATCCCACCCCTACAATTTCAAATTTTTTATTTTTTTCAAATACTAGAACGAGCACAAAAGATAACCAGTACCAAGCTGGTAGAACCCTAATGATACGTCTCGGATAAGTAACTTCCATATAATTGAAAGCACCCACACTTGAGTAGGAGACAGCAGATATACGTGAAAGAAAATCTTACCTTTATTATTAGAGGTGGGGGTGTTAAACCATCGTCTGAGACCATCGTTGGCCTATATCCTTCCACTGCACAACGAGGCCATTAACTTTTTCGAAGTTATTATAAACTTTTTTTTAGCTATTATTTCAAATTTATTTTAGAAGAAAGTTATTATTTCAAACTTATTAATGTTAAAAACACAATAAATAATTAGTCGAATCGTAATGTTGTCATTTCGCCATTTGAGGTTAGTTAAACTATAATGTGTAGTTTGGTGCACCCCATTGGATTAGGATTGGACAAATCTAAATTCAATCTAATGTTTGTTAGAATTCAGCCCTATCTCTCTTTAGTTCAACACTTTAGATTTTTTGTTTTTTGTTTTTTAATTTAGCTTTTTTATATGTAAAATATTACATATATTTCTTTCAAAAAATATATATTATATATATTTGATAATTAACTTAATATTTATTAATTTTTTAAAAAATTAATATTTTAAATTAATTGTAAATAATTTTTTCTTAAAAAATAATTTAAATATTTTATAAAAATAAATAAAATAAATTTTGGCAAGATTTTTAAAATCAATTTAAAATAATATCATTATTTGGATGTGCTAAAATGACTACATCATTAAAAACCTTGTCAAGAAAACCCAATAGAGCAAAATCTGATCGAAGAAAAAAAAAGTGCAGTACATATATGTCCATATTGACTTAATATACTCCTCTTGAAAGAATGCTTCATAATCAATCACGAGCTTACATAATCGACACATTCTGATGTCATAAGTTAATTTCTCTAATGTTGATGTTAGTAATGTTTAGGTGAATAAATTTGCAAGATTATCCATGAAGCGGATTTATTTAACATCAATTTGTTGGCTTTGTTGGAGCTCATGATTACAAAAGAACTTTGGTGAGATATGTTCAGTTCTATCTCCCTTAATGCATCAGCTTCTAATTTGAGCAACACATGCAGCATTATCTTCATCTATGATTGTTGAGAAATTTGATGCAGTAAGTAGTTCACATGAACTCTGAATATGATGAATGGCAAATCTCAACTATATACATTCTCGACTTGTTTCATGAAGTGTAATAATTTCAGAATAGTTGGAGGATGTGGCAACAAAAGTCTGTTTTTGTGAAGCGTCATGAAAATGTTATATCATTATAAGTAAAAATATATCCAGTTTGTGAATAAGCTTTGTGGGGATCTGAAAGATATTCAGTATCAACATAACCAATCAAACTACACCACTAGCGATTTTGAATAGAACAACCCTAAATCAGTTGTTCCACAAAGATAATGAAAAAAATGTTTTTGACCTCATTCCAATGACGTCATTTTGGTTTAAAACTAAATTTTGCCAATAAATTTACTAAAAAGCAATATCAAACTAATACATTATGCTAACTATAGTAAAGAACTAATTGCAATTAGATATGGTACTTCTTGACCGAGTATTTGTTCATTATGATTTTTAGGTCGAAATGTATCCTTTTTAGAATTAAGAGACTGAACAACCATAGGGGTATTCAATGAATGAGTTTTATCCATATTGAAACGTTTTAGGATTTTTTTCAATATACGTTGATTGATGGATAAGTATTCCATGTGATTTATATTCATTCTTCAAGCTTAAACAATATTTTGTTTGTCCTAAATCTTTCATCTCAAATTCTCTCTTTAAATAGTCAATAGTTTTTTAGAGCTCTTCAAGTGTTCTAATTAAATTCATATCATCAACATAAACTGCAACAATAGCAAATCCAAATTCTATTTTCTTTATGAACTCATGTGGGTATATAGGATTATTAATATATCTTTCATTTATCAAGTATTCGCTAAGTGATTATACCATATTCACTCTGATTGCTTAAATCCATACAAGGACCACTGCAACTTTATTGAATAAACATTTTTAACTTTTGAATTATATGCTTCAGACATTTTATATTCCTTAAGAATTTTCATATAGATATCAATATCAAGTGACCCATTTAATTATATTATCACTACATCCATAAGACGCATTTCGAGCCCTTCTAAGATCGCCAAACTTATTAAAAATTTAGAAGCAATTGTATCTATCATAGGTGAATACGTCTCATCATAATTAATTTTTTGTCTCTGCAAAAACCTTGTGCAACAAATCTAGCTTTATATCTTACAATCTCGTTTTTCTCATTGTATTTCCATAAATACTCATTTGTATCCAATCGGTTTGACATCTTCAGAAGTCTGGACTACAATTCCAAGCACTTTACATTTGGCTTAAGAACTCAATTTTGCTTGAATTGTATATTTACATTTAGGCCAATCTTGTCTTTGTCTACATTAATCAACCATATGAGGTTCACAATATTGTTCATAATTTTAAAAGCTAATACATATGAAAATATCATCGATGATTGTTTCATCATGATTCCACATATCTTCTTCACAATTTATTGAAATTTCTTCATTTTTAGAATTTGTGCCTTGTAGGAGTTTGTACCTCTTTGAGGGTTTCAGTCTCCTAAGGATTGATAACTCTTTTGAAGTTGATTTGTCAGAGAATGTGGATTTTTTTAGCTTGTGGATTTTTTTCAACAAAATCATGATTTTTCATTTTTCGCTTTCGATGAATACTATCTTTTGAGCCAATTGGCCTACCACACTTTTGGCATGTAGTAAATGATTTATTTGTTGCATTCTGACTATATAGTTCTACAAAAACAACTATTCTAGCTGGTGCGTTAGCAGTTGATATATATGATTTTGTTATTCTAGCAGCATTTGTAAATGCATTTGGCAACTGATTTGTAATCATCTAGAGATTGACTATCCTTCGTATTTCATTTTCACATTGGGTGGTACGAGGATCTAGATGAGATTTTGTTGTCACACTCTATGAAAGGTCTTTTTTCTCTCCAATAATGACTTTTTTTCTCATGTTTCTTTTCAGGAGAAGTTTTTCCTCCTTCTAATGGGGGGAAAGTTGCTTCATCAAAATAACAATCTCCAAAACAGGTAGTAAAAAGATCACATATCAATGGTTCTAGATATTTATCATTAAAGATGAATTAAAGCCAACATATATCCTTAAATGATGATGAGGTTCCATTTTGGTTCATTGAGAAGGTGCAATAGGGACTTGTACAAGACAACCAAAAGTTCGTAAATGAGAAATATCAGGTTGTTGCCCAAGCACAAGTTGTAATAGAGAGCTCTGGTGATAAGTTGCAGGCCTAAGGCAAATCAATTTTGTTGCATATAAAACAGCATGTCCCTAAGCAAAAACTAGTAATTTTGTTTACAATAACAAAGTTCTTGAATTACTTGGATGCATTTAATGAATGATTCCGCTAGATCATTCTGGGTACGTACATGTGGAACTGGATGTTCAACATCATTTCAATTGATGTGCAATAATTATCAAATATTTTTTTACGTAAATTCACTAGCATTATCTAATCATGTGCTCTTAATAAGATAATTTGGAAATTGTGCTCGAAGTCTATTAATTTGAGAAAGCAATCTAGCAAAAAGCAATATTACGACTAGACAACAAACATACATGTGACCATCTGTGGACGCATCAATTAATATCATAAAATAACGAAATGGTCTGCTAGATGGTCTAATAGGTCCATATATGTCTCTTTAAATTCTTTAAAGAAAAAGTTGAGACTCAAAACCAACTTTAGAAATGAATGGTTTAACCACCAATTTTCCTTGTGAGCAAATAGTGCATATATTCTCATTAGATGATAGAATCTTTAGGTTCTTTAATGGGTCCATGAGAATTATAAGCAAAAAAATTGGTACATCATTAATAACAAAATATAAAGAAAAACGTTATCTCCCTTTTAGAAAGGTGAAAAATTATGTACTAATATAATTTTTAAGCAAAAATAAAAAGACACAAAAGTAAACATAATAATATTAAATAGACAATTTCCTAATTGGTATAGATATTTTCATGTGATCTATTTTCTTGTCTATATTATCAAAGAAATCTAACACACCCAGACTTGTAGTGTCTATTGGATTAGCATCTTGATTTGCAAAATTTGTTTCAATTTTCTTTTTCTTTCCTTTTATAGAGGTTTGATAAAGATCACCTGGTCAGACGACAGGTACGCAACTAGTGTCCAAATACACTATATCTGAAACAAACATATTCATAATGTGTCTATCTTACATTTCATTCTTATTGTCTTCGCTTCCATCTCATAATCTCATGCCTAAAACAAAGTCATTACAAACTCAATCATGTTTTTTTTTTTTTTTGTTTTTGGAATATACCAACACACTAAGAGAACACCACTCATATCTCATAACATAATAGAAAAAAGACCAAGAAATAAAAGGAATTGCAGGAAATATAGATGTAGATTTTTATCGAACTTCGAGCAAGCAAGCACACTTGGTGAACTTGGGATTGAAAGATCAAGAGATTCGTTAGTAGAAGAAGAATTAAGGTTCTAAAGAACAAATGAAAAGAATAAAGTAGATGGATGAGAAGAAGATGTAAGGTTCTTGGAAAAAAAAAAAAAAGATTATGAGAAAACTCCTAGTATCGACGACAAAAAAAAAAAAAAAAAGTTCTCATTGGTTTTAACTTTTTAAGATAATTTAATTTTGTCAACAAAAACAACAAGGAGAACCAAATTACCATTTTATATTTTGACATTTTTAGTAAAGTAATGAAATTAAAAAACTAAAAAAAGATTATTTTTCTTTCTTCTCCAACATGACGTTCCATCTTCAACAAATAACATTTCTTCTTCTCCAAGTTTTTTTCTTTTCTTTTTAAGCTAACATGACACTCCATCTCTAGCATGATGCTCCATCTTAGGTTGGTGAGGGGCTCCGTATGTTAAGGAGTAGTCTAATGATTTTCAAATTTTTTATTATTATTATTATTTTAAATGGCATGTGGTTAATTTTCAAATAAGAACAACAAAGTTTTAAAAAAAAATGATTTTTGGAAAATTTAGAAAAACTATTAGGTAGAGTCACTTTTAGTTGTGACCCATAATTTTGGGTCATTAATGTCTAGATGCCAAGGCTTGTCTTGTTTCCAAAAGATGCTCAAGGGAAAACTAGCAATTAAGTCATTCCTAAAAAAATATTTATGAAAATATCTTGTTAGTCTAGGAGTGAAGAATTTATAGGTGGAGGTTAATTTTGTATTGAGTCTTTCTTTTCATTCTCACTTCAACATTTGGCAACCCTTGATATTTGTTTTTAGATCAATTGTAGAAAAGTTATAATCTAAATTAAAATCGTGGAATGTATTGTTATTACATAACATTCTTGGAATGTCATATTATTACTATAAAAGAGTGTAAAGATAAAAACAAATTGAAAACACTCTTTACTCCCAAGTTACATTAAGAGATGGTAATAAAGATAAAATGTTACTTGTGATATATTGTAGTATCATTTAATTAAATATATATATATAATTGGGGCTTTATTAAAAGAATGCTAATAAGTAATACTATGAGAAATAAAATTGTTGTTGTAAGCTAGAGGTGGCAATTTGGAACACACATGATGGGTCAACACGAAACCGACACGATTATTACGAGTTAGGGTTGAGCATAAACGAGTTGGATAAATAAACGGTCAACCTACCCAACTCATTTAATAATCGTGTCGGGTTTATATTTCCTTAATCGTGTCACGGGTTGACTCATTTGACAAAGGTAAAAAAGTAATTTTATACTAGAGGTTATTCATATAATTTCAGTGGTAGAATATATATCCTTCAAACCCTACCTAACCACTTTCATTCATTTCTTCATCCACAAGTAGCCAACACCCACACCAATTACCCAACGCATCTCTTTCATTTTCACACATCCTTCACCCAGCAACCACACCCACACCAGTCGTCCGTCGCCACATCATCATCATCTCCTCATCTCTGACGCCAGTCGTTAGATCATCATCATCATCAGTTCTTTGTCTATCTAGCTCTAGCAGCAGCCACACCCACATTGCCACACCAATCACCAATCACCAAGCTGATCGTTGTATCATCATCATCATCATCAGTTCTCTGGATGTGTTTCCATTTTTTTTTTTTTTTTTGGGAATTTAGATAGTTGAGTTATAGATTATTGTTTTAATAGTTGAGTTATAGATT